>NJDC01003592.1:36365-50872 GCA_002245475.1 Calephelis virginiensis
CATTACATAGTACTTCTACAATATGAAAAAGGGATTTTTACAGCTTTTATAAAAAAACGAACTAAAGTCTGGCATAACGGATCTCGCTCAAGCCCAGGGTATTTTATGTACATTTCACAAAACTAATTATGTGCGTCTGAAGTGTCGTCAATTGATTTCATTTTTTTAAAATGAAAGTAAGAGTGAATGTCATTATTTTGAAGGTATAATTTTAAATACTCTGGGACTTTGGTACAAACCTTAATTTTTTTTGGTTTATGAATAAACTGTGATCCACTTAAAATGCATTTTCATTTCAAACCTAATTATTTCCAACTCTATTATGCTGGCAAATTCAGGTAATCAGTTTCTGAAACTGTATTGATGCATATTTTTATCCTTAGAAAATGTATCCACTTACCTTTTTTTTTTCTTAGACTGTGATCATTATCAATATCACCCGACACAGCGTCTAATTTATAATATTGTCGAATATACTTCGAAATAAAAACTGAATAATAGCTATTTCCTATCAAAGTATCAAGTGTATCAAAACTCATTTAGAAGATAAAAGATCTATGATCAAATCATGAGAGATTAAAATAATTGGTTGTTGTTGTTTTTTAATTTTATCCCAGTCGGGAAAAGGCAAAGGATCTGTGTCCATACAGCCACGTCTTCCATATTAATAAATCTTTTTCTTGTTATATAATTTCAATTTATGTCTTCCGTAATATTTTTTTATTTCAGTCTTTAGTCACTATTTACACAGTCTTGTCTGGGTCTTGAGTAAAGCGGTGGTATCGTTACACAAGTTCGTTTATGAGATATGGCGGCAGCGAGGAAATTCACGATACAGTAATTTCTTCATGATTATTTCATTTGTACACTTTCACTGAACAAAGTTAAACTAATTCCCACCCAAATTAACCAATTTTACTCATGTTTTATACTAAAATCAATAATTGTGAAAAAAATACGACCATCTTCATTCACGATGGCGCCAAAACTCTCTAAAATCATTGAGTTCCGGACTAGTAAAAGAACTACACGTTTTTTATTTCTTTTAAGTTAATTTGTCGTTTCTGGGGCCGGCTAAGACCCTTAGGCTGTGCTGCCATGATTTTCGTGTAAAATATAAATTCTTTATAATGGTCTTAAGTCATGGTCTTAAGTAAATCGGTAGCCTCTTTACTCAATCTCATTTAGTGAGATTTGGCGGCAATGAGGAAATATACGATACACTAAATTTCTTCATAAATTTTTTAGTTGTGTACTTTATCTGAACAAAATTGAACTAATTGCCACCTAAATAAACTAATTTTACGTATAATTGACACAAAATTCAGTAATTACGAAAAAATTACGACCATTTTCTTTTATGATGGCCCCAAAACTTAACTACATGTTGTTAGAGATTGCAACACATTCAATATTAAAAATGTAAAACGTCATTTTTGACAGCTCATATAAACAAGAATGACAATAATTTTTAACAATAAATAGGAATTTAAACAAAAATGTTTATATTTGTAGTATACAGAGACAATCCAGAATTATCTCTACAAAGAAGAAAATCATTAGAGACATATTTATCAGTAGAAAAAAGACTTCTGGTGAACCCTGTGTGTCCGGTTCGTATTATGCTGGAATATATCCGGAAAGTGTGTAACTTAGGGATTTATACTGAGTTTGATTTATGCGATGAATATGGTTGTTTAAAAGGGCTTTTTAATATGCCAACGTATGTGAATGCATCAGATCAGTTTGAGAATAAGAATACATATTACATTGTGGTGATAAAACACGACAACGAAAAAAGAACATCATTTTTGCCACAACTGAACCATGAAAATCCTTTATATAATGAGTTGAAACAGAGAATCATCAGGTATCTCTCACCACCAAACACCAGTCCAACTCTTCTGACCTCTACAACTAATACTAAAATATCTTACACCTCTGGCGGCCAAACTAAAAAAACAGAGGAAAAGAAGACAAAAAAATCTACAAAATAAATGTGATGTGTACGTATTTTAATAAAATTAAAATTAATTAATAAAATACCTACCTTTATAATAAAAATAAAACTATTTACATTTTTTTGACAAAAGCACTATGTATTACTTTTTTGGATTAAACATAGTTTTTCGCAGCTAGCGTGGCGAAAACTATGTACATTCTATACATATAGAAACCCCTGTTTATACTAAAACAATTCTCTTAGTCCTTATCTACATTTCCTCGTTGCGAAGTCGTTAACGTGCGGTAGACATGACGAACAAATTTATTTTACGTGCAGTCGTCGTACACGACAAATTTTGTAAGGTTCCGGTACATCCTTCACTCGACCAGAGAAATAGCAGTCTCATTAACGTCAACCGCTCCGTACACATTCTGCTTCTGGTATTATTAAAAAGACGGAAAAAGAGAATGAAAAAAAATATGTGAGAAGACAACACTGATTACGGCAACGTTGGCGGACCATTACTTTACAGCGCTGTACTCACCAGCGTTTTCGTGAACTAGTTGTATGAAAACCTTTAACAGTGCCTCTGTTGGTAGCTAATAGAACTAAATGTTAGACCAAAAGCCAAGCCATACCCGCGCGATCTTCCGCGCTCCTAACGTGGTTACAACACCTCCACCTACACCGCTCCCGCCAAGCCGTCACCCATGTCCACTGATCGCTCCTGCTGGGCTTCCTCCCACGGGGTTCCACCAGGTAGGGCTGATCGCAAGGGGTGAAGATTGGGGGCGGTGCAGGGGAAGGGCGAACCTACCGGACTAGACCACGGGAAGAAATTCTCCAACCAGTGACCTGGCTGCTTTAGCAGCCAGCGGTTGACACGAAGGTCAAGAGGCTACTGCCCCGGTGCCTTCTACCTGCCTCCTTACGGGGGTAAGAAGAAAACTACGAGAAGACTAAAAGCGCTATAGATTTTGACACTTAAGGTACCGAACGTAAACTATAACAATTCATGGTGAGGTACTGGACTAACTCATCTGCTTTAACTGGCACTCATGGAAATTCGTCCCCATTATGTGCTAGATTTGAGGGCAGGGTAGACGATTAACAAACTGACGAATAAACATTTCAGCTTTAAGTACAAAATGTTATGATTCCTAACATTTATTTTAAAAAAATGTAAGAAATTTATTTCGGTCAAAGTATTTTTATTTTAGCACTTATTCTGTGCTTGGTATAAATTTAAACAAATTTCAAAGAAAAAAAAAATTGAGGTCCAATTTTTTTCATAACGGGTTTGAGCTTTCGTCTCAACCAAAACCGAAACTGGTAAACGGTAAGAAGGGAATTAAAAATTTCGCCACAGGAGATGAATTCTCAGGAGCTTTAATGATTAGAACATTCGTCGGGTTGAGGTGATAATCAGGTCCAAGGTTTTTTTATGATATTGGTAAGCAAACAAGCAGACGGATTTCCTGATGGTAAAAAATTCACGCCGCCTAGAGACATCAAAGGTGATAATGGTGCGTTGCCAACCTGAAGCCGGGATGTTAGGTCTCGAGCAAAAGTAAGTTTATCGGCTACCTTACCCTCCAAACCAGATCATGTCATGACGTTATGGCGGCAGGAATAGGTATGGCGGTGGTACCAATCCGGGTGAATCGCTGCGAAACTCTACCACCTGGTCAGATGTCACGGTGTTAGTGACGGTAAGCCTATGCGCGCCTTTTACGAGGTGCCTGACAGGAAGGCAGATGGTCTATTCTGCAAAGGAGCCCTAACCAAGACGAGAGAATTTTTTTCTTTCTTAAAAAAATGTTGAAATTTCTCCTTGTGTCAAATTGGTCACTTGTGTGCAATAGACAATTTACCTCATTGCTTGACGAGTATAGATTAAATTGGTGATTATCAGCATGATCACTGGAGTAGATACAGCTACTTTCCCTCGTAGGTTCCTACCTATTATTATCGCTACGCTGAGAGCAGGGTACCTAATGAAAATTGCTCAATGGACTTATGCTTCGCACCCAGGATACTGCTGTATCCGATGTAGGGGCCGATTTTTCCGCGGCGGATTTCTGCGAGGCATCCCGCGCGCACACCCCGATGCGGCCCACAGTAACCAAAGATCCTGATGTTACTGTTAAGAAAAGACTACTGTGATATTTTAACGCTAAAGTTTCGTATGACAATTACTAGAGGCACCACTTTCCATACTTGACGATTTTGACGTCGATTCGCATCTCTATTTCGTTGCTATATTTTGGTACTGAGTAACAAAAATCCGCGCCGATGCGATGCGGCCCAGCCCGCATCAGTGGGCTTTGCAATGCGATCCGCCCCTGTCCGACACGCTCCGCCCCGTCAACAGTGGGCGCTATCCATATACTATAATAACATGCTATTGTTAATAATTAATTCTATTATTTTGTAGTAAGTTTAATTGTGCACAATAAAGAGTTCATTCATTCTTTCATTCATATATTTGTACATGTGAATTTATGGTGGTAATATGGCCATGGTTGTCTGTTACCATGTGCAGAAACGTGAGCTCGTTCGCTGTCTATAGCAAAAAAAATAATAATCAACGTATATTTCCTGCCATAAAGAAATAAACATCAACGTCTACTCGCCCCGGTCAATTTGTTGAGTAGATTATTTGCCTGCTGGCTGACTGGCAGAGAATGCTGTATGGTATGATGTCATTGTATCGTTTGTGTGAATAATTATAAATAAACTAGCTTACATGACAGATGTTGCCCTGTCCATAAATATTTAATTCGAATACCAATCAACTAACAATCAACCGATACGTGCTTTGCTACGTATAAACTGAAATATTAAAAAAAAAATATGTGAAACATCAAATCCGTTAATTCAAACAAAAAAAAATATTTTGTTAATTACTAGCTATTTTAAAACTTAATCCAAAATTTTGACTGAAAAATACCCGTTACTAAAATAATCTGCCATTTGTTACAAAAAATGTGATAAATGAAGAACCGCTCTACCGATTTTATGCAAACTTCACATATACCATCTACTAAATAGTCCGAACAAAGTCTAAAAGTTCGGTTTGGATAGGCGAACCCGTTCTTGAGTTATAAAGTTACAAAGAAAAGTGGCATTGATTTTAAGATATGTAGATAAAATATTCGTTCATCAAAGGTTTTTCTAAATACTACAATAATTAAGTGCAATGAAACTGCAATAATCGATACCATTTTATTGCCATGTGGCGATTTGATAATTCTTTTTTCGAAAGACATAAAAGCTACCCAAATGATCACACATAAACTTTGTCAACGTCCTCCTAGTATATTTTGAGACACATTTAATAATTCACTTATCTTGAAGTGAAACGTACTATTAAGTATAACTCAAAAACCAGAAGTCGGGTCATGATAAGGCTAATATGGGACCACTTCGGAATCATCACCTCTTTTTAACCCATTATTTATATGTGCCACTTAACAAAGGTTTGAAGTCGGTGGTTATATATAGTTGAGGGTTGCTGAAACTAACAATCATATATAAATAAGTATTAAATTGTCTTAGCACCGACTTCAAACCTATTAGTAAATAGCGCGTATAAATAATAGGTAGTTTATAATCAATATTGTCTTTATTAATTTTTACTTTTTAATTATGAGGTCGGTTTTTTACGTAGTTACTTTTATTTAAAAAGAACCATCAAAATCGGTTGGATGTTGGCCGAATAATCTCGTAGAAAATATATAAAAACACACAGTCGAATTAAAATCTTCGTCCTTTTTTATAATCGCCTCTGAGGTCTAGCGGTCCAAGTGTTGAACTTGACTTTATGAGTTCCCGGATTTGAATCCCAGGTCGAGCAACAAAAACAAAATTTTGTATTTCCAATTTTCAAATAAAAAAAAAATATGTGCCCGATTGGCGAAAGGCTTTCCACCTATCACATTGTGGGACTTGGTCCGTGTCGGCTTGTCTTGGGTGTCATGGTTGTGGCTCTTTCTACCCAGGGATGTGGGCGTGAAGATTCTTACTTGTTTTCCTTTTTTATAGTTGGGTAAAACGCAAATAGGTTGGAGTGGTCAAATTAGCAATAGATTTTGAAAGTAATTCTGTCCAATGAAAATTCATCAAAATGATAATTTTGTACTGTCGGGGCATCCTAAACTAACAGCTGATTGAGGTGTAGCTTGACCCAAAATATCTCGAGGCGGCGTCCCTTTTAAACCTATTGGGCCAGTTTAAGCCTCGCATTAACCTAGCGAACCCCTCATTATAAAGGAAGGTATTTGCTTAACAATAGAGGATTAAAAGGCCCGTTTATTTAAGTTCAAATTGTATTGTTTTTGTATTTGGCGCCGTTTCTATTTACTGAGATATAATTCGCATTTTCGTATACAAGTTCTAATTTATAAGTTTTGAAATTAGCATTAGTTGATTCCTGACTCAAAATAACGTTATTAAATCTTTTAATTCGACTCTAAAAAGGTTTAAGTTCCCAATTCCACTGTTTTTTTTTTGTAACGCGGTCACTACGTCAACAGCCAACAACAACAAAATTTAAAAAGAGATAAACTTTATTAACTTTATTATTGAAAAAAATAAAAATGGTTTAGGGTTATACTTAATCCCATTGAAATTAGAAATGTAAAAGTTTGTATGTTTGTTTGTTACTCCTTCATGCCAAAACTGGTGAACTCATTTTCATGAAATTTGGCACACACATAGAGGGTAACTTGAGTTAAAACATAGGATAGTTTTCATGCCGAAAAAATGATTCTGTGGACCATTTAACACGCGATCAACGCCTCGGGCAACAGCTGGTAATACATAAATTCGATTTGATGAGGTCGTCAAGATAAGTGAAAAAATATGCATTATTAAGTGTAACTCAAAAACTACTTGTAGGATGTTAATAAAAATTTTGTGGTAACATTTCGCAATAATTTTCTATTTTTCGAAGAAATAATTATCAATTTATATCGTGGTACCCAAAGAAATAGTTATTGTCGCTTTTGTATTTTCCTTTCCCAAGATAGTTTAAGTCGATTTAATAAAGCGGCCATTTTGTTTTTGCAATTTCGATTCCTTACTTGATTGTTTGTTTATTATACTCTGAATTAGTTTTTAACATGATAATAATATGCATATGTGGTCTAGTGGTTTGTTATACATGACTTCATGAGATTACGGGTTTGATCCAAGGGTCAGGTATTTTCAATGTCCTAATAAAACAACGATGTCCGGTATCGGATATGTGCCCGGTTGGCGATAGATTTGCCACCGGTCACATTGTAAGCCTTTCTTCAGCTAACCGTGCGCTTGGGTAGTATTATATTACTTCTGCTGACTTCTCTGGAGATACGATCGTGAGGATAGTAGTAGACAATTTTACTCATTATTGTATTTATCCTAACAGTACCTCGGACTCTACATATTTTTTTCACCTGTTCCACAATGTAGAGCGCCAGACTTTTTGTTTAACTTTGAGAATAATAATTATTCCATATTAGATCTACTTAAACTATGGTTGGTTTATTTAAAAGAACCACAAAAAGAAAAAAGTAAATCTCAAATCAATGAGAGACACATCTCTTACATTTTATGATGTAGATCGTTACAGGTATTAAAAATAAGCTTTGTGGACTATGATGGGGCTCAACAAGAAATATATCGGAATTAAAATTCAAATAGAATATTATTAAACAAGAGCCAAATACAAAGCTTTCTTTTTAAAATTAACCCTAGGCAGCAGATATGGGAGATATGTTGACATTGATTTTGACCGCCTCGTTGGTCAAGTGGCTAGCATATTCGCTTAACTGCATCGACGAATCGCGAGGCTCGGGTTTGATTCCCAACGGGGGCAGGCATTTGTGTGATGAACATTTAGATGTCCGCATTTCCGGGTCTGGGTGCTTATTAAATTTATTCTGGTATCTATTTAAGTATTTCTATGTAATAGTATCGTTGACTAACACCCATAACACAAGCATATAATTTGCTTACTTTGGGGTTAGATTCAATTTGTGTAACTTGTCCAGGAATATTTAATTAAGACAAAATTTTTAAACGAAAGGGTAGAGCTTCAAATTCTGAAAGGGACGAATTTTTTTCTTTCTTTAAAATATATGAAAAGAAAGTTGACGTGTTCAGGTTTGGAGGTTAAGGTAGCCGGTAAACTTACTTTTGCACGAGGCCTATTATCCGTGCCTCAGGTTGGTAACATACCATTACCATCTTCGGATTCTCCAACCAAATATCGTAAGCAAACAATTTGTACCTACTCTAATGAAAAGAAGGTTTTCAATGTGTGTTTCTTCTTTTTATATTTTTTTTATTTTATTATTCATTTACTGGGTTTATCGCGAAAAGATTTTGATGATTAGTTTTAATTAAAAAGAACAGTTGGTTTTGTGATCAAATTTATTTGGGACCATCCCAGAATCTGTAGCTGCCTTTCGGAAAAAGAATAAAGCACTCCGAATGATAATAGTGCATTAACGACATGACGCTCGGTTACTAAGCCTCTGTGTGAATAACTTCATCAGCTATGGAACACGACTATGATGAGTACTAAGGTCATATCGTTAAGAATTTTTGAGTTTAGGTATTGGACTCTACATCTAGTCTGGTGGATTGCGTTATTTGTACAATAGAACAATCTAAATCCGTACTTCCGTACTATCGTAAATGAGAAAAAGTGTTTGTAGGTCCTTGTTTCATGTAGCTGTGGAGAGTCATGGATGCTGATAAGCAATGTGTGTTAACCCACAAGAATTCAAGGTGTCTATTAATCTGTTTTATGTAATTTTTAAAAAAATATGTTAAGACAAATACATTTTCCTCATACTTATTCCATTCATGTGGCTTAAAACTCTTTTCTTTAATATTTAATATATTACCTTTGAGTATTAATTTAATACTCACAGTTTATTACATTACCAGATAGTTACCAACTTGACTTTTTGTGTATTTTTGACAATTGGACAAAATATTCAGTGTTAGCGTGGCGAAAACTATGTACATTCTATACATATAGAAACCCCTGTTTATATTAAAACAGTTCTCTAAGGGCTTATCCACATTTCCACGTTCCGAAGTCGTCAACGTGAAACAGTGCGGTAGACATGACGAACAAATTTATTTTACGTGCAGTCGTCGTATCAGGTCACGAAAAGTTACATCCGGTACATCCTTCTCTCGAACAGAGAAATAGCAGTCTCTTTACCTTCAACTACTCCGTTCACATTCTGCTTCTTGTATAAAGACGGAAAAAGAGAATGGAAAAAATATGCGAGAAGACAACATTGATTACGGCGACGTTGGCGTACCGTGCACTAGCACGACGCGTCAACGCACCTTGTCACGATATTGCACTGTTCCACAATGGTGAAGTCGTGACGTAGAGGTGTGGACAAGCCCTTACCATTACTTTACAGCGCTGTACTCACCAGCGTTTTCGTGAACTTTTTGTATGAAAACTTTTAACAGTGCCTCTGTTGGTAGCTAATAGAACTAAATGTTTAGACCAAAAGCAAAGCCATACCCGCGCGATCTCCCGCGCACCTAAAGTGATTACAACACCCCCACACTCACCGCTCCCGCCAAGCCGTCACCCATTTCCGCTGATCGCTCCTGCTGGGCTTCATCCACCCTCCACCTAGTAGGGCTGATCGCAAGGGGTGACGTAAAGATTGGGGGCGGTGCAGGGGTTTGGCGAACCTACCGGACTAGACCACGGAAAGAAATTCCCCACCCAGTGACCTGGCTGCTGTAGCAGCCAGAGGTTTACACGAAGGTCAAGAGGCTACCGCCCCGGTACCTTCTACCTGCCTCCTTATGGGGGTAAGGAGAAAACTACGAGAAGACCAAAAGCGCTGTAGATTTTGATACGTAAGGTACCGAACGTAAACTATAACAATCCATGGTGAGGTACTGGACTGACTCATCTGCTTTAACTGGCACTCATGGGAATTCGTCCCCATTATGTGCTAGATTTGAGGGCAGGGTAGACGATTAACAAACTGACGAATAAACATTTCAGCTTTAAGTACAAAATGCTATAATTTCTAATATTTATTTCAAAAAAATGTTAGTATTTTATTTCGGTCAAAGTATTTTTATTTTAGCACTTATTTTTTTTTGTTATGATATTGGAAGGCAAATAAGCAAACGGATTTCCCGATGGAAAGAAATTTACGCCGCCTAGAGACACCTAAGGTGGAAATGGTGCGTTGCCAACCTAAGGCCGGGATGTTAGGCCTCGAGCAAAAGTAAGTTTACCAGCTACCTTACCCTCCAAACTGGAACACGAAATTAAAACAAAGTTCAAAGAAAAAAAAAATGAGGTCCAATTTTTTTCATACCGGATTTGAGCTTTCGTCTCAACCAAAACCGAAATTGGCGTAAACGGTAGGAAGAAAATTAAAAATTTCGCCACAGGAGATGAATTCTCAGGAGTTCAAATGATTAGAACGTTTGTCGGGTTGAGGTGATAATCAGGCGTGGGTCTAATTCATGTTCATCACGTCGTGACGTTATGGCCGCAGGAATAGGTAAGGCGGTGGTACCACTCCGGGTGAGTCGCTGCGAAACTCTACCACCTAGTCATATATCACGGTGTTAGTGACGGTAAGCCTATGCGCGCCTTTTACGAGCTGCCTGGCAGAAAGGCAGATGGTCTATTCTGCAAAGGAGCCCTAACCAACTCGGGAGAATTTTTTTCTTTCTTAAAAAATGTTGAAATTTCTCCTTGTGTCAAATCGGTCATGTGTGGAATAGACAATTTACCTCACTGCTTGACGAGTATAGATTGAATTGGTGATTATCAGCAAGATCACTGGAGTAGATACAGCTACTTTCCCTCGTAGGAATCTACCTATTGTTATCGCTACCTACGCTACGCTGGGAGTAGGGTATCTAATGAAAATTGCTCAATGGACTTATGCTCAGCACCCAGAATACAGCTGTATGACATAAATTTCTGTGACCGCCATTTGTGTACTATAAAGGATAGCGCCCAGTTGAACGGGCCAGGACGGGGCGCATCGCAGCGCAATAATCCGCTTTGATCACTTGCATACATTTTATATGGAGCAACGCCCACTGGGTCGGGGCGGATTTTTCCGAGGTGGATTTCCGCGAGGCACCCCGCGCGCATACCCCGATGCGGCCCACAGTGACCAAAGATCCCAATATTTCTTTTAAGAAAAGAGCACTATGGTATTTTAACGCTAAAGTTTTGTACGACAACTACTAGAGACGCCACTGCGATGCGGCCCGGCCCGCATCAGTGGGCTTTGCAATGCAATGCTCCCCAGCCCGACATGCTCAGCCCCGTCAACAGTGGGCGCTATCCATAAACTATAATAACATGCTATTGTTAATAATTAATTGTACTTATTTTGTAGTAAGTTTTATTGTGCACAATAAAGAGTTTATTCGTTCTTTCATTCATATATTTGTACATGTGAATTTATGGTGGTAATATGGCCATGGTTGTCTGTTACCATGTGCAGAAACGTGAGCTCGTTCGCTGTCTGTAGCAAAAAAAAAATTAAACGTATATTACCTGCCATAAAGAAATAAACATCAACGTCTACTCGCCCCGGTCAATTGGTTGAGTAGATTATTTGCCTGCTGGCTGACTGGCAGAGAATGCTGTATGGTATGATGTCATACTTTGTATGGTTTCTGTGCATAATTATAAACTAGCTGACCTGAGAAACGTTTCGCTGTCCATAAATATTTAATTTGAATACCAATCAACTAACAATCGACCGATACGTGCTTTGCTACGTATAAACTGAAATATTAAAAAAATGAAGTGAGACATCAAATCCATTAATTCAACCAAAAAAAATATTTTATTAATTACTAGCTATTTTAAAACTTAATCCAAAATATTGACTGAAAAATACCCATTACTAAAATGATCTGCCATTTGTTACAAAAAATGTGATAAATGAAGAACCGCTCTACCGATTTTAAGCAAACTTCACATATACCATCTACTAAATAGTCCGAACAAAGTCTAAAAGTTCGGTTTGGATAAGTGAGCCCGTTCTTGAGTTATAAAGTTACAACCAAAATGGGCATTGATTTTAAGATATGTAGATAAAATATTCGTTCATCAAAGGCTTTTCTAAATACTACAATAATGAAGTGCAATGAAACTGCAAAAATCGATACCATTTTATTGCCATGTGGCGATTTTATAATTATTTTTTCAAAACACAGAAAAGCTACCCAAATGGTCCCACATAAACTTTATCAACGTCCTCCTACTATATTTTGAGACATACTTAATAATTCAATTATCTTTTACTAAGTATAACTCAAAAACCACAAGTCGCCTCTGTGGTCTAGCGGTCCGGGTGTTGGACTTGACTGCATGAGGTCCTGGGTTCGAATTCCGGGTCGGCCAACATAAAGAAAATTGGATTTTTCAATTTTTCTAATTAAAAAAGAATGTTGGTCGGGATTGGAAATGTGCCCGGTTGGCGATAGGCTTGCCACCTATCACCATCCCAGAATCTGTAGCTGCCTTTCGGAAAAAGAATAAAGCACTCCGAATGATAATAGTGCATTAACAACATGACGCTCGGTTACTAAGCCTCTGTGTGAATAACTTCATCAGCTATGGAACACGACTATGCCGAGTACTAAGGTCATTTCGTTAAGCTTTTTTTAATTTAGGTATTGGACTCTACATCTAGTCTGGAGGACTGCGTTATTTGTACAATAGAACAATCTTAATCCGTACTTCCGTACTATCGTAAATGAGAAAAAGTGTTTGTAGGTCCTTGTTTCATGTAGCTGTGGAGAGTCATGGATGCTGATAAGCAATGTGTGTTAACCCTCAAGAAGTCAAGGTGTCTATTAATCTGTTTTATGTAATTTTTAAAAAATTGTGTTAAAATAAATACATTTTCCTCATACTTATTCAATTCATGTGACTTAAAACTCTTTTCTTTAATATTTAATATATCACCTTTGGGTATTAATTTAATACTCAAAGTTTATGACACTGCCAGACCAACTTGACTTTTCGTGTATTTTTGACAATTCGACAAAATATTTAGTGACTATAGTGTGTCAATTTTTTTTGTATTTATTTTTTAATTGGTTTGGTGCACAATAAAGAGTTGTTCTATTTATAGCTTACCAGTACCTAACTTTCGTCTTCAAAGGTAATTAAAAGACAAAAGAAGAAAATGATTGTTTTTATAGGAAAACTTTAATTAATTACGCATTGGTGTAACCGCGGGTCATTGGCCACCTTTGATATTTCTAGGCGGCATGACTTTCATACCATCAGGAAATCCGTCTGCTTGTCTGCCTTCCAAAATAATAAAAAAAATAAAATCTCCCAGTTTTCCCGAGTTGTTGAGTAGAATAGATTATTTATCTGTCTGTTTGGTAGCTCTTAAGAGGCGAGCACAAGTGGTAGAGTGCTTTGCAGCAATTTGCTCCGGTAGGGTTCCACTGTCCTATTCCTGCCACTATAATGACTATTTCATGTTTCTGTCTGAAAGGTGGGTAGTCGGCAGACTTTGTACAATGAGCTTTTCATACCGGCGTTAGTATAGCGACAAATCTGTCATATTTATGGTAACTATAGGACTTATCTCTTACCATCAAGAGAGCCGATAAGAGGAGAAACCAAAATTACTCACTAGCTATTCGGTGGTTATATACCTACGCCAGAATAATATTCGTGATTTATAGCTTGCGTGGCAAAATTTTATTTAAATCTAGCCTCCTTGCTCGTACCCAACATTTATAAGTAATGAAGGTAATTAAGGCGATACCAAATTAGATTACATCTGTTCTGATAACTAATGAAATACAACCCTTGTAACCGCACATCCATATTCGTGGCATTTAAGTACAAGTATACATGCTTATCATTTATAATGATTAAAAGTGTGATAACTCAAGGATATTATTTCTCTTGCATTTTTTAGGTTATAGAATAATTATCTAACCAAAAAAGAGGTTTTAAATTCCACTAATTTTTTTTTAACTGAAAACTTCTTTAGCGGCGCTGCGCACTTTTTTTGGAATGGGCCAAAACTTCTAAACTCGCGTCAGATCGCAGATCAATAAATTCGTAAGACGGCGCAGGGCGCTGGCGCAAATGTTCGTGTTGTCATGTTTGTGTACGATAGCGCAATAAATGAATATTGTATTCTACCATATAAATGATAGTAGTTTCATGCAGATACCTAAAGCACTTCGTGAAAAATTATTCCCTAACTATTCCAAAATATCAAAAATGCACAACGTGAATATTCAAGTTTTCACTTCTGCCGGCACTCTCGGAGTGCAACCCGTTTTTTGTATGTTTGTTACTCGATTACTCGGCCAATAGCGCTTTTGTTATTTCCTTCTAAAAAGATAGGTCACAACTCTTAGGTGAATCCATATGAATTTAAACATGATCCGACTTACCTTTATAGTGCATACATTTTTCACACAATTTGATGACGTTATCATGGTTGCATCCGTACGCGCGCGCGTGTGTGTGTGGTGTGTGTGTGTGTGTGTGTGTGTGTGTGTG
>NJDC01003592.1:51122-61492 GCA_002245475.1 Calephelis virginiensis
TAATAACTTTATACTATTGATCTTAACATATTCCTAACATATCGGCCACAAGACAGCGACACACCTAGAACATCTATGGTGTCCATAGGCCACAGTCACTTCCCATCAGAGAGTGAAGTGCTTGTTCACTGACATTTCACATGAATTTGAAACAAACGATAACTATACTCATAGTGAATAATATAAAAATATGTGCGTGTTATTTGGCGCAATAAAATATATAGTATGACTTTGTATATAAGATCATTCTTCCCTTATTTATGAGAACTAGACCCATTGATCGGAATTCGGCTATAATAAATTTTAATATCTTGTAAATAAGCACGCCATCTTCATTACTCAAGACCAACTACTTTGTTTCCAAACTTTATAAATAGTTAGTGCGTCATCTGCCATCTTTTATAGTTATCATCAATACATTTGTTTGTGTGTGTCAAATGCATAGTAGTAAGTGTAATGTTTTACTTTTTGAATTAATGCACTTTATAAACATTATCATTAAAAATATTAGCGTTCTGGACTTCTCCTACACATAAACTATAAGTGTGCCAAATTTCATAATACTCCGTCAGCGCAATTTTCGTCAAAAGGGGTCCAAAGGTTTTGCTTCACGTTTTGACATTATGATAAATATTCTCATTAAATTTTGTAATTCACGTGGACCAAGTAGCAGGCGGAGCTAGTGTTTCCAAAATCAAAATATGGCAGCATTTAAGCTGGTATAAAGAACGATTAACATTATGAAGCAGCTAAAATATCGTAGCTAATACATCGTATGTCACTTTAAGACCGACTAAGATAAGAAATGCTTCGTAATTGACGGCAAGCTTTCCATTTATCATGATCAATCTTCCACGGTGGATGTTGCTTAGGTTAAGTAGCGATACGAGTCTTACACAAGGGTAAGTGTTCATAAATAATTATAAAGAACCAAAATCCTCTTTAGCACACTTGTATTATGGATCAAAATATGTTGTCGGAATATTATATTGAAAATTTGTTAGTAAGAATGTGCTTAAAGTTGCGCTTTTGGACCTCTTTATTTTTATCGATATTTATTATCGTTTTTCTACTACTTCGTTAACGTGTAATTTTTGCTATGATATAACTATGTCCATCTCTTTCGTAAAAGGTGTTGTAGAAAGAGATAGAGGCATGGACTTGAATATGACACTCATAATAGTGGCAAGAATAAGTAATGTGGTATATCTATACCTAAGCAAGTTTCTGAACAGTATCTTTACCATTAATTATCTTGTAATGATCTGTTTAAGTTATGTTCACCTCTTGGGAGTAGCCTGGTAGTAGTAGGAGATGGTCTATTCTATACATGAGACGCGGATCAGTATTAATTTCTTAATTCTTTTTTATAATGTCGTAAAGCAAACAAGCAGTCGGATTTCCTAGTAGTAAGAAATTCGCATTTCCTAGAGAAACCTAAGGTAGTAATGATGCGCTGCCAACCTTAGGAAGAGATGTTGACCTCTAGCAAAAATAAGTTTTATCGGCTACGGTTACGTATACGGTGGATAAGCTACCGAACCGAAACACGTCAACGGCAAGCGCTGACGTTATGGCAGCAAGAATAGGTAAGGCGGTTGTACCAATTCGGGCGTGTCGCTGCAAAATCCTACCTACTAGTCAGATGTCACGGTGTCAGTGACGGTAAGCCTATACTTGCCATTTAAAGAAGCCCAAACCAAGGGAAAATAATAACTAAAATTTACCTTGCTGTCCAGCAACTTCCTCGTGTATCGATCCAGTGCCATGCGTATAGCTGCCACCATAATGATAGTGTGCTTTTGCAGTCCACTGAATAGGTTTACTGGTAGACTTTCACATTCGTTTTAATTATCCAGTCACAAAATAGCGATGTATAACAAATAGGTACAGTATTACTATTTCAATTACGTGCTAAAGCTTTACACTTTTTACTCTTTTTACACTTTATAGTTTTATTTTTAAATTGGCTGACCTAACTAACTAACTTAAATTTAATCGAAATGATTTGTTTTTTGGAATAACTAATGTGTTGCCAACCTCGCGGTTTTTACAACTTCACCGGGCTTTGTGGGCTGAGCAGAGTGCTCAGCCCGAGACATCATTGTTTAGATGGATTGGACTGTTCCCTACCTACCTCGTACTCCTCGTACTTTTCGTACTACCGTAACTCGACTTGGCTCGTCGCTCGGCGTTAGGCGTTGGGCGCAAGAGAGGTCTTCGTCGCCTAGACCGGTGGCGACGGTGTAGTGTAGTGTCCTATGAATTTGTTTTCCGGTTGGGATTGGGAGGAAGGCTCGCGTTAGCCGCGGTTATTAGATCCGGTGGATCCGATAACACGTGACGGGGTCTCCTAAGTTTTGCGGGTGCGTTTACGGCCGGTGTGTAGTCACACGCTGGTGCTAACACCGGGTTAGGGTGGGCAGCCGTTATTTCAAAGTAATGTCTCGATAGTTCTTTGAAATGCTGCGCTATTGTAGGCAAATCTAGGTCGCGATGGAGGTCCTCGTTGCGTACGTACTACGGACAACCGGTGGCAGTACGCATGGACCTATTTTGGACTACTTGTAGCTTTTTAAGATGGGTCGGGTACGTATGAGCGAAGGCTACACTTGCGTAAGCTAAGATTGGCCTGACATACGTTTTGTAAAGTGTCACTTTGTTACGAAGTGACATTTTACTGTCTTTATTAATTAAATAATAGAGACGGCTAAGTACGAACTTAGTTTTATTTGTGACACGTGATATGTGCGATTTAAACAACATCTGATTGTTTAGAATAACCCCTAGGTACTTTTTTTTATTTTTCCCAAGGAATTATTCTATCGAACATTTTGATGGTACCCGGATTGCGATAGGGTCTCCTCCGTTCGAATGACCTGGTACCCCGATTAAAGTACAACGCTGCACTTTTATTGGGGTTTACTTCTATACGCCACTTCCTGAACCAGACGCCCAGGAGAGTGGCCGCGCTACGTAGGGTTCTGCCTATAAACTGTCCGTTATGGCTAGACGTATATAGTGCCGTGTCGTCCACGAAAAGGGCAACGCGGACGCGCGGCAATCATGGTACGTCGTTCGTGTCCAGGCTGTATAGCAAAGGTGAGAGCACTTAGCCCTGCGGAACCCCAGTCTCTAGGGGTCTACTGCTAGATAGAGTACCTTCTACACGAAATCTGATTTTGCGATTTGATAAGTAGTCTCGTATGATAAGTACTAGTCTGTCTGGCACGCCCATTTCGTTGACCATTAGGCCGTTGTGCCAGACCTTATCGAACGCCTTGGCTACATCAACGAATAGGGCTCCCGTGTAGAGGGGGCAACGTCTATTCAGGCCGTCTAGTGTGTGCTCCGTGAGGCGGTACACTTGATTTGTACATGAATGGGCTGCCCGGAAACCAAATTGCTCAACCATTAACAAATGTTTCCCGGCTACGACCGTATTAAGGCGGGCGAGGATAAGACGCTCGTATATTTTGCCGAGTGAACTAATGAGACTGATCGGGCGGTATCTACTCGCGACGTTACGGGGTTTACCCGGTTTATGTATTCCTATGACGGTGGCTTCTTTTCAATCGTCAGGAAAAGCACTGCCTGCCCATTGAAGATGTTTACTAGTAGGTATATGAGTGCGAACGGAAAGTACTAAATTACTCTATTCGAGATACCATCCGGCCCCGGGGCCTTTCTGTTGTGAATATCGTTGATTAGATCTTACACTTCATCGTGATTGGTGGGAGGTAACGGATCGCCCTGGGTAGATTCGGTTGCTCTGCACGCTAATCCGCTATTTACTTCACTGATATGTTCCGGATCGGCCGGCAGAGTAGAATCGGTACACTGTGACTGAACATTGTCGGCTAGGCACTCGCTAAAAAAATTGTCCTAGCGTCCGTTCGTGTAATCGGCTACGCGCCGCCTTACTTGTCTCTGTAGTTCACCTAACGGCCGCCGGTTTTCATCTGACGGGAATCGAACGTAAATCCATTTCGCGGCATTTTTACGTCTAATTAGATTCCTAATGTCATCCGGGACAGTACTAGAGGATGAATCTACTAAGGTCTGGATGCGTCTGGTTAGTAGACTAGTGGCGAATTTAGCTTCCAAGTTTTTCGACTGTTTTTATTAAGTCAGGAATTTGTTCGAGGAACTTAGATTGTAGAGACTGGACTTTTGTATCCAGTTTTTGCCAGTCTACAACTTGTTTGATTTTAGTAAACAATAGGGACGGATCGTTGGGCCCTACTTTGAATACTATGGGCCTGTGATCGGGGTCTATCGAAATGATTAATTATGTGTAATAATAACTCTATAAAGATAATTTTCAAATACATTCGTTAGTAGGTCACGATTTTTTCTTACCTTTTGAAGAGCTATGTTCTGAGCTATGGTGTCTTATCATATAAAAGAAATAAGCGGGATTGTAGTAACAACTTCAAATGTAAACTTGTCATAAGTTTCATCTCAATTTAGAAGATATTCTGACTACATCTTTGATCAGATTATTAATCGTACCATTTAACTTTAGGATACTTTTTACGTTAAGTGGTGTATGGCATAAAATTTAGTTTTTTCGTTTTTAACGAAAACTCTATTTTTGCACTATTTGACACATTTTAAGCCCAATCAAAAATAAGTTTTGTCTAGCATTTGACATACCGAGATAATGAAATTTTGTGTAGATCTATATAATACTAGCTGTTCCAGCGAACTTCGTTCCGCCCATTCAGTTTGTATGGGAAAAAATAAAATGTCGTTCTTCCTAGTTTCCCTGTAGTTGTAAGGGATAAAATGTATCCCATGTCCTTCTTCCGGTTCTAAGCTACCTCTTCATCAATTTTCAGCCTAATCGGTTTAACTATCATGACTGATTCATCTTTCATATTTTTTTGTTTTTATTGTTTCTAACGTATAGTCTGCTATTCAGATCGAAGACGAAATATCTAACGAATCAAAAACCATGAAAATTAGTCCAGCAGATCTCGAGTTATAAGTGTTGTAACAAAACTGACTTTCCTTTATGTATTTAGATGGACATAAATATATTCTAAAATATATTTCTTTGGTTACTACAACTTATTTAGAATGTATCGTGTAATAGATGTATTTAAACTTTATTATAAGATCTACTTAGCTAAATCCCTTTATAACTCAAGTGCAATAAAATTGCAAAAAAACCGATTCTAGTTTTAGTAACACGTCACGATTTGACCTCTTGCTAAAGAGTATTTATATTCCTTGATTTGACGTTTCCATATTTGAAATCATGATCCACCGATCATGGTTTTAAAGTAGTCCCTATATGTTTTAAAACGATCGCACAAACTTTAATGAGCACTTCGAAATTATGACTCAGGTCACAAAAACAAATTGTCAGTTATTGACCGAGAAATCGCTTAAGGAAGAGACATGATTGTGATGTTCACAAATTAAACTTCTTTTAGATGCATGCTGTCTTTATCAAATGACACAGAAACAAGAGAGCTGGAACATTTTAAACGTGCCAGAATAGTCCGGACATATCAAATTGTGATATTTTCAATCTGTTTTTTCCGAGTGATAGATTAAATAAATGTCGTGTACAGACTAATCTAACAGCACTAAAAGTATTTTGTCTCTTTCTAATACTTTCGTAAAAAGAAGATAGCAATTATAAAAATAGTGAATGCGCAATAAAATTACCACCACAATAAAACAGTCAAAGCACTAATTATTTTCAATGTCACTCAAAAACCGATAATAGCTTTGATTACATATAAAATGTAATGCTTTGTTGCCATTTGAGGAAAGTCGCTGAAACTGACGGGATTCATAAAAAAACTCTGACACCTAGAAACTGGCAAAATGTCGATCCATCAACTAAAATACCCAAAAATGCCATGTACGTGAGTGTGGATACTCATCGCGAAATTGACGTTTTTTCTTCACTTCTCTTTTAAGTTCAACGTGCCGGGGGAACATTTAGCGCCTATCAATCTCAAGTGAAGCACACTGGAGGTTTCAAGCCTGTTTTGGAAAAATAAATATTGAAATAAAAAGGTTTAGATGAGGTATAAGTAGCTCATAGATTATAAAGACGTGTAGTTAATAAAGTGACAAAGTATGAATGGTTTATTTCTAAGGTATTCAACTGAGCTTATAAATTGTGAAATATATGAATTTTATTAAAATCTTTAGTTTAAAATTTATATTATTTTATTATCAATAAAACAAAAGAAAAATGTGGGTTTTCCAATTTTCTACTAAAAACAATGTTGCTCGGGATTTGATATGTTCCCGGTTGGCGATAGGCTTGCCACCTGTCACATTGTGGGATTTTGTCCAGTCTGAGTCGTAGTCTTCGACTAATCGTGGGTGCCCTGATTGTACCTCTGCCTACTTTTCAGGGACATGGGCGTGAAGATAATTTTTAAACAATGTCAATGTAACTGCAGAATTCTCTAGAATTAAAGCATGAATGTATGGTTTTTAAAAGAGACTTACTCATAACAATAAATGACCTTTGTTATAACTCTACACTCTAAATGACAGATTTGAAAAATTACATATTACTGTTTCAGTATTCCAAATGACGCTTACAGAAAAATACAAACTCAGAAACAAACACGTTGTTATACACTTTCTAAAACATATGTTATTTGAAAAATATTGTTACGTTTTAGTAATTTTAAAACATCTTAGTTTGTATTATTTTAAAGAATAAATATATACTTGCTATAGTGTAAATGTAGCTACAACTTGAAACCAAATAAAGTTTTACTATCATTTTCAGTTTCTGTCATAATATCAGTGATAGTATCTCATAAAATTTTGTCCAATCTCCGCGCAGTCGTAACACTGTGTTAAAACATAAGTCTCACGTCGCATGGCACTAACTTTCCCGGGAACGCTTCTGCGTTATTACATCGCATTAGATATTTGTACAGGTTCTAACTCCTAACTCAAATTGCTGTGAAATTGAACATTCATACTTTATGAGTTTAGTTAGAATAATTTTTCGAATTGGAATGCAATTTTTACTGGTACGTTTTCAAATAAATGTAACACATTAAAAATTCAAGATTTGAATTATACTTCTTATGATTTGCACTTGTGTAAATGTAAGCTTTTGATTTTCATCGTATTGCAGATTTTTTCGTATTGCTTTGCAGCAAAGACCACTTGCATACGCAGCTCGTAAAAAGCGAGCGTCGACTTACCGTTACTAATATCGAGACATCCTACTAGGTGGTAAAGCTTCACAACTACCGCACGGAAAGGTACAACCGCCTAACCTAATCCTGCCACCATTACATTAATGCTTGCCATTGTAAGGTAGCCGCTAAAGTTCTTTTTCTCGAGGCCTAACACCTTGGTTTCAGGTTGGCAATGCACCATTATCACCTTCGTTGTCTCTAGGTGGCGTGAATTTCTTACCATCGGGAAATCCGTCTGCTTGTTTGCCTTCCACTATCGTAAAAGAAATACAAAACAAAAGAAGAAGAAAAGAGAAAGAAAGAGCAAATCTGTAATTGAATGTTCAAACCGATATCACTACGAGGGCCATTCAATAAATTTTTAGCCTAAGAAAAAATAAAGAAAATTTTGAGAAAGTAAAGATTTATTTTTCAACATAGTCTCCTTTCAATTCAATACATTTGGACCAGCGATGCTCCAACTTTTCTAACCCGTCAAAAAAATACGATTTCCCGAGGTCTTCAAAATAGGCCTCTGTGGCGGCGATGACCTCATCATTCGACCCAAATCTTTTGCCGGCGAGTGACTTTTTCAGATTTGGGAACAAGAAAAAGTCGCATCGAGCCAGGCTTGGAGGCTTGGAGGAGATCTTTAAGTGTTTAAGTCTGTATTTATCAGTTCGCCCGTGGAATCATAACTTTTGAACGGATGGACTAATTCCTATTCGTCCGACTCGATCGATACGATAGATTTTTTTGTCTAAAAGTTGACGTTATCGATTTTTTTATGCAATATGTAAGTTTTGTCACGGGTTGATTTTTTAGTTTTAATGTTATTTTATAAGATAATGATTTCATTAAACTGAGATGTAATGTATTTTTTTTTGCAACTAGCTGACTCAACAGAAATCGTCCTGCATAGTGTTGTAACTACTAATATCATTTTTTTATAATCTCCTGACAACAACTAACAAAAAAAATTAGCAATACTGGTCAGTACAATTAGGTGTTATGCGTGACCAAGTGAAATTGGGATTTATTTATATAGCTCTTACTATTAATGTTGCATTAGTTTTCATAATAACCTCCTTCTGGCAATAAATAACATATTAAAATATTGTAAAATTGGCATATCCATACACAGGGGATGCGATGACCAATAGAAATAGAGATTATTTTTTATTCATATGACTAGCTTTTACTCTCGGCTTCGCCGGTATGTAAATTATTAAAAAGTATCATATTATATGTACACGAAAATGTACATAAGATCAAGTGGTATCAAGAGTCTCCGAAAACGATGCGTTTATATAAAAAGGGCAATGAATGTAGAGGACACAAAGCTGGTCTGCCAAGATCGTGAGGATTGGCACTCGATACTTTCTGCCTACCACGTAAGGGACTTGTCGTGAAGATATTATGTATGTATAAACACGAAAACGTGTACAAAGTTTCACGATGATAATTAAAGTATTTTCCCGTGAAAGTTTCTTTTATGATATTGAAAGGCAAACAAAAAAAAATATTTTCACGCCCATATCCCCGAAGAGGTAGGCAGAGGGACAACCAAGGCACCCACGATTAGCCGAAGACATTAAGTCCCTAAATATGATAGGTGGCAAGCCTATCGCCAACAGGACACATATCCAATCCCGAGCAACTTTTTTTAAATCTTTTTATTAGAAAACTGGAAAAACCAAATTTTCTTTTTGCTGTCCAACTCGGGAATAGAACCCTGGAGTGCAAACTGGAAGGCAAACATACCGACGGATTTCCTGATGGTAAGAAATTCACGCCGCCTAGAGACACAAAAGGTGGTAATGGTGCGTTGCCAACCTGAGGCCGGGATGTTAGGCCTCAAGCAAAATTAAGTTTACCGGCTACCTTACCCTCCAAACCGAAACACATCATAACGTCATGATCGGCGGCAGAAATAGGTAAAGTGGTGGTACCAATCTGGGCGAGTCGCTGCAAAACTCTACGACCAAGTCGGATGTCACGGTGTTAGTGAAGGTAAGCCTATGCTCGCCTTTTACAAACTGCTTTGCAAGAAGGTCTTTTCTGCAAAGGAGCCCGGACCAACACGAAGAAACAAGCTTAAATTTGCTTTTCTAATACTTATTAGTGGGAATTACGTTTCATGCGGGTGTTTTATAATTGTGCCAGTTTAGTTCTAAATTTCTTGTATTTGTATTGTCAAACAATTTCATTTAAGAGAAAAGTAAAATGTCTTAGCAAATGGCAACGTCGCCAAAAAGTTCAATTCGTACAAGCGCTCAAAACTTTTCTTTGTTTGTAATATAATTGAAAACTCGGGGCACAGTATGAAATAATAGTGCAACCGCATTTCCTAATAGTCTAAGATCCGGAGTTAGGTCGACCTAAACCCAGCTTATAATAGAATGAAACCGGTTTTATAGCAAATTTATTAAAAATTAGTTGCCTAAAAATCCTGGACATTTTTTTTATTTTTTAAAATGTTTTTTATTCATTAATTAGTGCAATATTACGGTTTTATTCCGACTTAAAGCCGGTATAAGACGAAGTTGCAGAAGTTGGGTTGCCTGTTATTTATCTGGATTGCCAGGTATAAATAAATAATTGTCGATGCTAGTTACTTTCACGGAATCGGATAATAGAAAAAAAAATCACCATATGTACAGTTTTATTACAATTTTTACTATAATTCGTGTTGATATATAGAGTTGCTGAAAAAAAAGGAAACATGAAAAACACTTTTTTTAAATAATTAAAAAATGTACGGTCCAGGAATTGTTTAAACAAACCACTTTTAAAATGATAAGTATATTAGCGATACTTACTTAATTATAAAATATGTTTTATTCTATTATCAGCTCGGTGTAAGTCGATGTAGGTTCGGATCTTCTACTATAAAACGTCTTTCGACGTTCTTCCTTAAAATTGAATTACTTATTCCACTTACAACCACTGGAAAATTGTCTTTGAGATATGTTGAACTAAACGTTTTTATATTTGATTCAAAATCGTTGATTTTAAACCATTATAGTTCATGGATACATATTTGTAACAAATGGTTTCTTATGGGACGTTTACATGTGCCTGAGTTATTATTTTTATGCGAGTGATGTCTCTCCTAATAGAAAACACACACACACACTCACACACACATGCACACTCACACGCACCCGCACACGCACACACACACGCACACAC
>NJDC01003592.1:65160-93661 GCA_002245475.1 Calephelis virginiensis
GAGTGAAAAGTTGCAAGACCCGAGTGTAGGAAGCATGTATGAGAGTCAAGTCCAAGACAGGCTGAATAGTGTGTGCCTACCCGACTTAGACGTGGATGACTGTTGGAATTTTTTGAAAGATAGTATGGTTGATGTTGCGAAAGAGGTATGTGGGGGTGCAAAGATGTACAAGTCTATGAATGACGCATGGTGGGATGAGGAGGTAAAAGCCTCAGTTGAAAGAAAGAAGAAAGCTTGGCTAGACTATGTAGCATGTTTGCAATCGAATGACAGTATGAAAGATTTGAAAAAAAGAAATGTATCGTTGTTGCAAGAATATCACCAAACATTTAGTGAAAGAGAAGCGTGATAGGGAAAGTATGAAACTAGAAGAGAGGTTGGCTAACAACTTCGAGATGAACACCAAACTCTTTTGGAGGGAGGTGAAGAAGTCTCGGAGTTGTTCGTCTACCTCCAAAATAAATAGAATTAAGTCTAAGAGTGGTTATATTCTTACAAGCACGCAAGACGTGTTAAAACGGTGGAGTGAATTTTATGGAGATATGTATGAATGTGCCCAAAATGCTGCCGCTGGGTCCGAGTATTCATATAAATCGGAAATAGCGAAGGTATCTGACGGCAATGTGAAGGAAGAAGTTGAATGGGCTATAAGAAGTATGAAATATGGTAAGGCTGCGGGAGTAGATAGGGTTACAGCTGAGATGATCAAACTTGGTGGTCCTGCCGTCCGGGACTTTTTCTGGGTTCTTTGTTACAAATGTTGGAAGACCGGCAGAGTACCCGAAGACTGGCGACGTGCGGTCATCGTGCCCTTGTATAAAGGCAAGGGTTCATGTATGGACTGTACAAGTTACAGGGCCATTAGTTTGATCAGTTTAGCATCAAAAGTGTATAGAAAAATAGTTGAAAGGAGGATGCAAGGGATGTCCGATGGAACATTGTGGGAGGCTCAAGGCGTTTTCAGGTCTGGAAGAGGATATACGGATCAAGTGATTTCGCTCCGCAACATTGTAGAGAAGCATCTGGCCGTTGGTCAGAAGGTTTTCTGCGGTTTTGTGGATCTCTAAAAAGCGTTTGATAGGGTTGTACGTAAGGAACTTTGGGACATTTTGCCAGATTACGGGACAGTCGGGTCCCTGCTGCGTGCGGTGCAGTCGATGTATTTAGACTGTAAAGCATGCGTGCGGGTGGATGGCAACATATCGCCTTGGTTTGATGTTAATATTGGCGTCAAGCAGAGTTGTGTGTTCTCGGCGCGCTTGTTTATCTTATATTTGGACAAATGTTTTCAAAGGTTAAGATCATTGAATGTGGGAATGCGTATGGGTCACCCATACGCATTTCCACATTGTGCAAGTGGTGATCTGCCTGCTTTATGTAGATGATGCTGTACTTTTGGGCTCTACACCATCTGAGCTGCAAACACTGGTCACAGTTATGGAAGGAGATTGTAAAGAATGGGGCTTACATTTGAATGCGATGAAAACCAAAATAATGGTGTTTGAAAGAGACGTAGCCAGAACGGATGTAAGAGTTTTTGTTGATGACGTAGTGCTGGAACAAGTGAATGAAATTTTATATCTTGGTTGTGGTTTTAGCAGGGATGGAAGGTACACCGCGGATGTAGAGAGGAGAGTGAGTGCAGGGAAAAGTGTGAATGGAGCGTTGGGTAAGCTATTCCAAAGCGAGGTTTTGAGTCAAAAACCTAGACTCGCTTTGCATAATTCTGTTCTTATTCCAACATTACTGTATGGAAGCGAGAGTTGAGTATGTCAGAAAGAGCATGAAAGTAGGATAAATGCGGTCGAAATGAGAGCACTACGGAAAATCTGTGGTTTAACGCTCGCTGACCGCGTTCGTAACAGTGAGATCCGAGAAAGAGTGGGATTGAAAGAAAGTGTTGGTGTTAGAATGCGAAAGGGCATGCTCCGCTGGTTCGGTCATGTGGAAAGAATGACAAAGCAGATGTACAATGCGAATGTGGATGAATGTAGGTACCCGGGGAGACCAAGGCTGACATTTCATGATCAGATCAATCCGATATTATCCGACGGTGGTGTTAAGAGTCTCCGAAACCGGCGTATTTGTATGAAAAGGGTTATGAATGTGAAGGAAGCCAGACAGATTTGTCAGGATCGTGAGGTCTGTCACTCGATACCCTCTGCCTACCCCGTAAGGGACTTGGCGTGAAGATATGTATGTATGTATGTATATACATGAATGATTATTAATACAAAAAGTTTTTAGAATGTAAATTAATTTATCCATATCTACCTTCGACTACCGTTTTCAACCCTAGCCAGAAAAAGGAGGAAACGGCTCAACAAACTCCCCAGCTACCAGGAAAAATGTTAGTCAAGGATTAAAAAAATAGTTGCAGGCGACTAAAAATGGGCAGCAGAATACATTCTTAGTCAAGGATTAAAAAAATAGTTGCAGGCGACTAAAAATGGGCAGCAGAATACATTCTTAGTATTTTTAGAATTTTTGAATGTCGACCGCGATTTCCGCTGAATCTTTCTTGAAAAAGGCTATAGGCTACTTTTTATCCTACATACTGAGAGAGTTCTAGAGGGAGAACACAAAAAGTAAAAATTTACACGGGCATGTGGCTATAATTAACTCGTACTAATTTCATTTATTTATGATTTTATTTTGTACTATGTGTCTAGGCTACTTTTTGTACAGTATTGTTTCTTAGTCATAACTTTTGTAGTTTATAAATTACAGACATCCCATAACTCATTGTAAAGTGTCTGAATAACTTGAAATCCGCAATCTAGAGAAATATATGCAAATATATACATACAAATTTTCACGCCAAGTCACTCTGTAGGCTAGGCAGAGAGTGTCTAGTTCCAAGTAAACCAAGTTAACTAGATTGACTATGTTTTAGGTAATAGCATTTACTGAAAAACACATTTTTTATTTCTTTGTTATTTAAAGATGCCTTATTCTTGCTGTTCTATAGGTATTATTTTATTCTAAATTAATGTGAATATACCATAAAAATGGACATTCTTATAATTGTGATCTTAAAAACATGAAACATATATTATGCACGTGCAGCTAATTGAAATAAATGATTATTATACTAAAATTAAAAGGAACTCAGAGTAAACGTGGAAGTGATGCCTAACTTTAGAGTAGAGGGTTGAAGTCTATAGTTTTACAAGCGAGGTATCAGTACATATATGACGTAGGTTATATTTCACAAAACACAAGACAGTAATGACTCTGAATGGCCACTGTATGCTCAGTATAACATCACTAATGGATCCTTTCCAAACTCAAAAACAAACATCCAATAAAACATTGAAAAGTTACCAGAAAAGTAAACAAATATAAATGTGAGTTGAACATATGTTTTGATATAAGGGTGTGCGAGAAACTTACCCGTCGTAAACTTGTCACATACAGGGTGCTCGTAAATATGGTTCGGGTTTGGTCCCAACAGTAACTTAGAACAGCTGTATAGGGATGTCAAGATTAAGGTGAAACCGATACCCAATATATTAAATCAAAAGCCGCTTATAGATTTCTTATGGTATGAAAGACAACTAAGGATACAGGTTGATAAAAAATGTGATACGATTTTAGAAGGTTTTTTATAGTGTGTGTGCGTATGTCAGTAAGATGACAGAGTAACTTTTATTTCAAAAAAGAACACGATAGTAATAAGCATTACATCAGGAGATTTGGCTGTGTTACCGATATTTTTTATGATATTGGAAGGCAAAGAAACAGACGTATTTCTTGATGGTAGAAAATATGCAGCGCCTAGAGATACCAAAAGTGGTCATGGTGCGTTGCCAATCTGATGCCGGAATGTTAGGCTTCAAGCAAAAGTAACTTTGCCGGCTACCTTATCACATTCAGGCGAATCTTCGCAGAGACTTGCTCGAATGATTTGTAGAGTTTACCACCTAGTCAGATGTCAAGGTCTTAGTGACGGTAAGCATATGCTTGCCTTTTACGATCTGCCTGGCAGGAAGGCATGGTCTATTCTGCAAATGGGCTCGAAACAACACGGGGGAAACAAAAGATTTTAAAGACGCCTTTTTTATGTTTACGAATGTCACTAAGATGATAGAGTAACATTTATTTTAAATTAGAACACAATAATAATAAGCACTAAGGTTTTACCAGCAGGTCAGTTTGAATATAAGGGTAATATCGATAGCCGAAGCAAAAAAATATTTAGTATTTACATCGCTTCTTTGTTCTTATCATTCAGAGTTGGAGTTGACTACGTTAAGTCTCGGATTCGATTTCCGGGTCGGGCTAGATTTTTTTTTCAATTTTCAAACAAAAAGAACATTGCCTGCATTTTCAATTTTCTATATATATTAACTCTTTATTGTACACAACTGATATTAGATACAAAAAAATACTTAAAAGTAAAAAGAAAAACAAAGTACAAAAGGCGAGCTTATCTCTAATAAAAGAAATTTCTTCCAGCCAACCTGTAAAAGGAAAGTACTAAATAAAATAAAATTTTCTAGTAAAAATAACGTTGCCCGGGATAGGATAGGATAGGATAGGATAGGGATACATGCCCGTTTGGTGATAGGCTTGCTACCTATCACTTTGTGGGACTTAGTGTCTTTGGCTAGTGGGTTGGTTTTACCTCTGCCGATACCTTCGGGAATATGGACATGAAGTATTTTTTTTATAACATTTCGACGAGTAGACAGCAACACACCTATAATATCTAGGATATCAATCAGCTACTAAAGAAAAGCCGTCCGCTTATTACCTGAGTTTTCCGATAAAAACTACATTGGTGCCATATTTTTTTGTTAGCTATTTATTACAACCGGGTGTTTGTTTCTTATAACTTATTTGCCCACATCTTTCTCTTTCATACTATAATACTGTATTGAAGTTTTTCATACACCCCCTAGAGGGTTTAGTTTGTATTGCTCGATAAATAAGACATAGTTCGAGAAACGGTTTCTTCAAGAAACTTTGAAACAGTGACTTCGAAGGGAAAAGTAACTTTTCTAAACCACTAGCGCATTAGAAGTTAAGTAGGTTTCCTCATTTTGGTTCGAGCTCTTTTGCAGAAAAGAGCGTCTGCCTTCCTGCCAGGCAGCTCGTAAAAAACAAGCATAGACTTACCGTTACTAACGCCGTGATATCTGACTAGGTCGTAGAGTTTCACTGCCACTCGCCCGGATTTGTGCCACCGCTTTATCTATTGCTGCCACCACAACGTCAGTGGTAGCTCTTGAGGTGTTCCGGTTTGGAGGGCAAAAAATTTGGTAAACTTACTTTTGCTCAAGGCCTAACGCCCGAGTCTCAGGTTGGCAACGCACCATTATCACCTTTTGTGTCTCTGTGCGGTGTGAATATCTTACCATTAGGAAATCTGTCTGCTTTTTTGCCTTCCAGTATCATAACGATAAAATAAAAAACAGTACTATTCAATTATAGTAACCCGCGACTTGACTGTTTTGTACTTTACGTGGTTTATAATGGAAATGCATAAAAGAAATGTAGAACATACAGTGCACAATACAAAAACTTACTTTACAAAAAACACAAACTAAATTACTAATTATGACTAAAGTGCTAACATGCTAATTCATTACACAACAAAACGTTCCATTACTGCCTTCTTAAAAACTATTAATCCTCCGAATTTAATAAGGCATTGAATTCCAGAGTTTCACAGCATTAAAAGTAAAAGAATGGTTATACAACTTAGAGGAACTACAATGCAATTTCAAAATTCCACGCAGATGTGGTCGACAATATGAATCATAAGGGTGTAAAAATATAAAACGCTCGAGTAGACATTCAGAAGAAGCAGCATTAAATAGAACTTTGTAAAGGAAACAGAGACAATCAAGGTTTCTACGCTTACGAATGGGAAGTCACTTAAGCCGCTTCCTGAACATGGAGATATGATCAAATTTCTTCAGGCCTAAAATGAAGCGGATCCCTTCATTTTGCAGTCGTTCAAGTTTATTAAGGCATTCCTGAATAATATCAGGATAACAAATATCAGCATAATCCAATAATGGAAGAATAAGTCATTGAACTAACATTATATCTTCGTTTTGAAAGGTAAAAATATTTGTAAGCACTTGATAAAATGAAAGCTGAAGAACACTTTCTTAGAGATTTTAATAACGTGTGCGTTCCAACTAAAATCTTCACTCAAAGTCAGACCAAGGTTTTTAGTAAATTTATTTTAAGGTATAGTGATACCATTATAAATTAAAGGAGGGATCATAATGTTAGATAGATTTACACGAGAGAAACAGTTACCAATGATAAGGGATTGAGATTTAGTAGGGTTTACAACCAAACCAAATGAAGAAGCCCACTTGAAACATTCGTTTAAGATCGTCTTTCATAGCATCGACTTCGTCCACTACATCTAGAGGTGAAAAATGATGATACAGTTGCAGGTCATCTGCATATAAATGATAATTAGAATCTATGAATTTCATAATCATATTAATGAACACTGAAAATAGGAGGGGAGATAGGACCCCACCCTGTGGAACTCCTGCAACTAAATCACAATAATCTTGTCTAAAACCCACAAATCGAACACATTGAGTACGTCCACGGAGTTAGGACTCAAACCAAGAAATGGATCTCCCCGAGATACATTTATGGAACGAAGAATCTCGAGTAAGACGTCAAAGTCGACAAAGTTAAATGCGTTACTAAAATCTAAAAGAACCAATAGAGTAAGACATTTGTTACTAATAACGAACCTTATATTATCATCAGTTACTTTGACCAAAGCAGAGATCGTTCAGTGTACTGAACGAAAACTCGACTGATACTTACTAGATCATTAGACCTTAAGTAAACGGACAGTTGTTTGTGCACAATATGTTCTAAAACCTTAGATAAAAACGAAAGGATTGATATTGGCTGATATTGAGATAGAGCTGTGGGAGATGGTACTTTAGGAAGAGGAATAACATGGGCAATCTTCCATTCGGAAGGAAAAGTATTGGAGGTGAGAGAAAAGTTAAAAATGTGGGTTATAGGCAATCATTTTGGTTGTAACAAGGCTATATAGGTATATATACTATTTACGTGTTTGACTACTTCAGACTGTCACTTTCTGCAAGACAAAAGGGGAAATCAAAGGAATAGGTAAATTAGTTAAGTAGAATAATGTATCAGATTTAGAATAAGGATCTAGGGTTAGGGGAGGAGATGACAAATGTACATTAAGGTTATTGAGATCCACGTTTGGCGCGACAGAATTAGCAACTTTCCCAAAGCCAAGGGACTTTATAAGCTGACAGACACGATCACGGTCAGAAGGTTCAACGGTTTCATAGATAAATTTACGGCGAGAATCTCGGCAATAGCACGTGCAAAGATTTCGCAGGGACTTATATCGAGCATACTTTATGTCATAAGGACAATAGCGGGATTTAGCTTTATAACGTTTCGCCATTAGAAATTTAATATTATCCGTGAGTCAAGGGGCTGGGTCTATGTTCAATTTTAACTGGAATAAAGGGAGCATGCTTTTTATATAAATCTAGTAAAAAGTGTTTATTTGAGCTGTCTCAAAGTCTAACCAAGGAGTCTGACATCAATTTCTCATTATCAATACTTGAAACATTTACGTAACGAAATTAGAGATTTAACTTTAGGAGGTCTGACTTTTACCGACAAATAAAGGAGATCATGATATGAAAGAGGTTAAATGCGTATGTCTGGACCAAATTAGGGGAGGAAACATAAATTAAATCCAGAAGGGAAGGAATATTATTAGATGAATGGTGAGTAGCGTTAAGAGACAGAACATGCCAATTGTATGAAGATGTAACAGATAATAATTTCTGAGAACGATAGTCATTTTTAAGCAGACATGTATTGAAATCACCTAGAAGTAAAGTATGGTCATACATAGGAATAAATTTACTCAAGAGGTGATCCAAGTCTGAAAAATAATCAATACGTAGTGAGTAACATAACCCCATCAAAATCTTATTATGAGCTTAAATAACTTTGATAAATAGATATTCCACAGACTCAGAGTACTGGGAAGGAGAAGATGCCACTATAGAGTAATTGATATCAGCACGAAGGTAAATCGCAACACCACCCCCACCCTTTCCTACTCTATCATTCCTAATCAATTTGAAACTAGGAAGGAAGAATTGAGTAGAGGGGAGTGACGGTTTAAGAAACGATTCCGAAATCAAAACAGCGTCGACTGTATTACAGTTGAAGGATGTTAATAGATCAGTATAGTGGGCAGGAAGGCTCTGAGCATTTATATGGACAATTTTGAAATTTTTTAGAAAATGAAAAAAAACAACTGATAGCTAAGTAAATTACTTTGTGCAACATTACTGTCAGCACTTACAAAACTATCTGAGGTAGAGAATGAAACTAAAACTAAAATTTAAAAAAGAACTAAAAACACAACATAAAAGTAATAGAAATAAGAATAACAATAAAAGGACTACCAAATACACCTAAAGCATATAAACATAAATTAAAAACAAACAGGTATGACAAATTCTAATAATTAACAATAAAAAAATGGATAAAAAAGAATATAACAAAATATTGTATTAATTAATTTATATGTAGGCTGCACATAGATTTATAAGAGGCTGCGTACATACGTGACAGCGACAACAGACAATATTAATAGGTACATAAGTGACATATTATATTGAGACAGCCTAGGTTTAATAGAATATTGTAAAACCATATTTTCTTTTTCTTGCCAGACCCGGGAATAGAATCCAGGACCCTATGAAGTCAAGTCTTACACCTAGACCACAGAGGCGATCAATAACTAGATACCCTGTAAATCGCGACTGTTAGCCGCGTTCGCTAGTCAATCAATTATGTCAACCAACTGAGAGTTATGTAAGAATAGCTGTTCCCGTCGGCTTTGCCCGCGTTTTACATGAACCCATTCTGCAAACGGAATTAAAAGTAGCCTATATATTAATCCAGGTCACAATCTACTTCATTACAGACAAATCGGTTCAGCCATTCGACCGTAAGAGATTAACAAAAATCCATACATTCTCACAAACTTTCGCTTTTATAATATTAATGTGATTTCTGTCTTTTTATTAATTTTTTGAATGTTCTACTAAACTTACTTTTTATAAGAACCTTCTGATAAACAATAAGCAGAACAAGAAAAGAAATATATTTAGGTAGATAAATGTCAGGAAAAATAAAATATCATAAAGCCCGTCTAGAAGCAATTGGTTGAAGAGGCTATTGTCGATTCTTATATGAAGATAAACCCCAATCTATCTCTCAATCTACCCGCGATTTTATAAAACGAACATTTTATCCTAACCACATATTATGTGAAAGAAACAATATATTTTCGTCATAGATTTATAGTGCGCTATTCCCGAGAGCACACGATATTATCTCAATTTCAATGAGGAAAATATCAGAAAAATAGAGCCTACGTATTTTGGCACGTACAAATGACATTATAACATTTACGCGGTTAGGTAAGTAATCAAAACAGGCAAGCAGTAAATTTTTAACAAACAAGAAAATAAGAAACCCTCTTAAAAAAATCTATCAAAGTTTATGAAAAAGTCATACAAAGAAATTCTTTATTAAATAGTCCATTTTTGTAGTTTTATTTCGTTGAAAATATGTTGTTTTCTATGAAAAAAACGTAACATTAAAACAAGAAACCTTATTTTAAAAAACTGAATGTAGCTTTTCGTAGTATAAATAAATAAATTTTCGAATCGCTTAACATATTAACAACTACTAACAGTTTGTATGGACAAAGCTGAAGTGTAGTTTCTCTTGCTTTCTATTAATACAAAAAGAAAAGAATTAGCGAAATTGGTCCATCTGTTCGAGCATAGTGCGATGACAACGCGAAATGGGGATTTATTTATATATATAAATTGCATTTTCAATCCAAGATAAAGAAATATGCAATACTTATTTTATTTACAAAATCTAATAATAAATCTCCATAAACATTAAATAATAATATATAATATAATTAAATAATAAATTTCCCCGTGTTGGTCTGGGCTCCTTTGTAGAATAGACCATCTGCCTTCCTGTGCCAGGTAGCTCGTTAAAGGCGAGCATAGACTTGCCATCACTAGCACCGTGACATCTGACTAGGTGGTAGAGTTTCGCAGCGACTCAACCGGATTGGTACCGCCGCCTTACCTATTCCTGCCGCCATAACGTCATGACATGTTCCGGTTCGGAGGGTAAGGTAGCCGGTAAACTTTCTTTTGCTCGATGCCTAACATCCCGGCCTCAGGTTGGCAACGCACCATTACCACCTTTGGTGTCTCTAGGTGGTAAGAATTTCTCACCATCAGGAAATCCGTCTGCTTGTTTGCCTCCTAATGTCATAAAAAAACAGTTTTTTGGATAATTTCCTCAAATTGAACTAAACTCCCTCAAAGTGAGCAATGATATGATTGTGTAATATGAGTTAGTTGTTCATAAAAATATTTAAGTAGATACTGCATCTTCACGCCCATATCCCGAAGAGGTTGGCAAAGGCACAATAAGGGCACCCACGACTAGCCTAAGACACTAAGTCCCACAATGTGATAGGTGGCAAGCTTATCGCCAACCGGTCACATTTCCAATCCCGAGCAACATTTTTTTCATTAAAAAATTGGAAAAACCCAATTTTCTTTTTGTTGCCCGACCCTGGATTCGAACCCAGGACCTCATGCAGTCAAGTCCAACAACTGAACCGCTAAACCAAAGAGGCACTGGAATTAATTTAGTAAACATCTGGATCCTATAACGTCTATGTTAATATTTTTGGAAATAAACCCCAGCTTCGCAGATCAACTGTGGTAGGCTAGTGCTTCTGCCATCAAGATCAAATGATATAATAATAATAATAATAACAATAATTAACATTACCACAGTTAAGGAACTGGCAGACCGTCTTACCTCCGCGCGGGTGGTTAACTTTTATGTTATTATATATGTCAATGTTTCTCTTGATCCAATCTATCTACTAAAAGAAGCCGCATCAAAATCCGTTGCATGGTTTTAAAGATCTAAGCATTCATAAGAACAGACTGCGCAAAGCGATTTTCTTTTATAATTAGTATTTAGTGAAGAAATAATGCAAGGGTTTTTACATTAACAATTAAAATGTAGTTTCAGCTAGTGCCAATAATAAAAAGTGTTGAGTGCTGTGACTTAAATGTCGTACTTTGTTTACAATATTTTCGCTGAAAAACTAATTGGGTCAAGGTTCGGTAAATTCCAAGTTTCATGTTTTTATCTGGCAACCTTATGCGTTAACACTAGCTTCCACAAGCGGCTTCACCTGCTTTGCAAATTATAAAATTAAAGAAAGTTCTTTCACAAAATGATCTAACCCCAAAGTAAGAAAATTAAAGGTTTGGAAATGTTAGTCAGCAATACCAATACATAGAAATACTTAAATAAACAATAGGATAAATTTAAGTACTTCGGTGTAAAATGTACTTAATTACATTTTATTAACGACATGGGTGAAATATAAACACACATGTTTACGAGTAGCATGTCGGTAGTAAATAAAAATCTGACAGTTCAAAAAAATGCTCTGATCACCACAAAACCTATTATTTATTACTTCGTGGGTTAATCTTAAGATCCTCTGAAAATTTTGCTGAAATTGGTGTAGCTGTTTCGGAGTAATCATATAAATGTCTGCCCTCGTCAAAAATCGAACCTGGGCCTCACGTTTGGTCAGTAGCATTACGAGTGGATGCTAATCCCTATGTTGTTTTGTTATATTAAATCGTTATTAATGGTATTCTATCTGTTGAATCACCTCTGTGGTCTAGCTGTCCAGCTTTCGATTTGACTTTTTGGGATCCTGGGTTCGATCCTCGCTTGAGGCAAAAAATTAATAAAAATGAATATTTTCAAGTTTCAAATGAAAATAACGTTTTCTGGGATTGCATATGTGCCCGATTGGCAATAGGCTTGCCATCTATCACATTGTGGAACTCAGTAGGTATCTTCGGCTAGTCGTGGATGCCCTGGTTGGGCCTCTGCCTGTACTTTCAGGGATATGGGCGTGAAGATACTTACTTATGTGTTGTTCTGATGAATTAACTATATAACTGTGAAGTTTTATTTAAATTAGTCTAATAGATTTTTCGTGCAAGAGTTCCACACATCTATTTTAACAAACTTTTGCATTTTTAATTTAAATAGCAAATATACAAAAGAAGATTTAGTTGGTAGTACTAGTTGGTAGTTGGCACCATTTTGTGAAGGGCGACTACTGTTATCCCATACATCACCCAAATAGCAGCACGTTCCATCTTCGCACGCGTGGATAAACTTCTGCTGTTATACAAACCTTCCTCTTGGATCACTCTATTAAAAAAAACCGTAACCAAAATCCGTTGCGTAGTTTTAAGGACCTAATTTGTTTAAGGCTATTTTGTTTTTATACTACGTAGTGATTCAGCGTTAAGGGCTAGTGAACAGAAACACACGTGAACATTCAAGAGAAATTATCCAATAAACAAATCTCATATACAGGGTTACTGGTAACTAACGCATAACTTTCTAGGACGGCTACAGTTCATTAAAAATAACAACTTTTATTCTACAATTTTTTTTGTATGGACATTTTTGTATGGACGACGATGAAATTTTTGTATTGAGAACCAAATTTTATATTACGATTTTCTAAAACTTTTAGCACAAAAGTTGTTGCTTTTGATATGTTGAAGCCGCCTTAATAATATACGTTAGTTACAAACTTACAAGTAACCCTGTATACTAAGAGGTGTGTATGAAAAAGTTTATATATGATATCAGTATTTTCTTTGAAAAATCATTTTTATTTTACCAGACCAGATAAAAATTCTAATGCTAACATTTATAAGTTCCCCTCTGAATAAGCTCAGTAATCAATTTCATCTTAATTAGCTAAGATATGCGAGTCGAGCCTCCGATTCGTGAATTAATCTTCCCTTATTACAATAAATAGGTAATATGTCATCCTGTAACTGGCTTTTGTCTTTAAAGGTTTTGTTAGAAAAGTATTCTTAAGGCTTGCACGTTCCTGAGTATTTAATAAAGGGGATTATTTGAATCTGAGATAAATGACTAAATATTAAAAAGCCACAGTGGTGGCCCATTGGTGGAAATTCGACCATAATACATTTTAATATCTTGTTGATAAGAAAGCCATCTTCATTTCTCAAGACCAACTACTTTGTTTCTAAACTTTTTCTTTCATTTTTGTGATTTTAGGAAATTTCATCTTAGGAAATATTATAAACTAGCTCTCCCGGCGAACTTCGTTCCACCCGTTCATCTTGTATGGTAAAAATACGGTATTTTTTTTCTTATTTTCCCTGCAATTTTCGCGGTTTTCGTTTTCATAAAAACCTACTTCTGATAATAACTAACATAACACAAAAATAATTATCCAAATCAGTTCACTAGCTCGAAAGTTATTCGCTTACCAACATATTCAGCAATTCGTTTTTATATTATAGATATAGATTGTAAAACATACTACGTAAATATAAGTATGCATTTCAAGCGAGGATTGACAGTATTTTAATTTTTTCTAAAGATGTTATAATTGAAAGTTAATTTGATATGTTAGTAACATCTGCAGGTCTTTGATCGGTCGCTAACAGCAGCGCTTTTCAAATACACATTTTGTCAAAAACTCAGTTAATTCAAAATAAAAAAGTCTGTTTTAAATAATGACGTATCATTTTCCAAGTAAGACATTTAATTAATTTGTTTGTTTAAAAAAACAAACAAATTAATTAAAATGTTACAAACAAATGGGTAAAGTAAACAGCCTGTGGCGTTTGAGACTTATCTTGCTGCGTCGTTAATCTTGCATACTAACAACCTAGCGGTGGTGTAGCGGTTCAGTTATTGGACTTGACTGCATGAGGTCCCGGGTTCGATTCCCGGGTCGTACAACAAAGAGAAAATAGGATTTTTCCAGTTTTCTAATAAAAACAACTGTTGCTCCGGATTGGATATGTGCCCGGTTGGCGATAGGCTTACCACCTATCACATTGTGGGACTTAGTGTCTTCGGCTAGTCGTGGGAGCCCTGGTTGTGCCTCTGAATACCTCTTCGGGGATGTGAGCGTAAAGATACTTTTTTTATTAACAAGAACAATTTTGTATACACATATACGTCTTACTTACACTCCCGTTGATTTGGTATGTAACTTTACGTTTGCTAACAGAAAGTGAAGTTACACACCAGATCAACGAGAGCGTAAGAGTATTAGTAAGGGCAATAGTACCCATCTTTGTGCAAACCTTTACATGTAGATCTTTGTAGACCCACCTAGCTATATCATGCTCTGTAGCAGAGCTTCACTGATTACATATTCACTGATATAACTTCACTGATATATTGTTTGAATTGATTGGCAATTACGCCCTAAAATACTGTAAATAGTACGCGCATAACGATCGTATTGAAGTTATAACTGCTCTTGTGCTGGATTATATTATAATTTCTTAATCAAAAACTATAACAGCCATTGTGTTTTAAAAAAAATATTATAAGTACGAATAACGTTTTGCATTGTACATTTTCAAAAATATCGTGAGTAGATGAAAGTTTTAGTTTATTAATTTATTTGAATGTTTACAGAACTTCTAACAAAATATTAAATATGTAAATATCGTTTCTGCTAGATTATTTGTTGTTCTACATTTAAATAAATTGGAGCACCCAAATATACAATCTCATAATAATATTTTTTTCGCGTACACTTCAATAATCATTCGTAGAGTGGTTTTTATTTGATTTCGATGTAATCTAATGGAAAATATTTAAAACAAAATACAAAAATTGAGTTCGCAGTAGGTTTATCGATAAAACATCATCAGTGAAACATGAAACTAGCTGAATCAATTTCTATCTAAAGGTTTTTTTTTGTATTTTATAATAAATAAAACACCTGAGATATGTCACAAAATGTTAAGTTTTAAGCGTTCTCAGGGTATAATCAACAAAATATCCATTCTTTTTTGCATGCTGGTTTAAGGCTCTCGTTATTTCTTTTATTTTGTCGACGACTTCTTCAAAAGTTAAATTTGATAGAGTTTTCGTTTTCGCACGGGGCAGCGGATTAAATTTATTTTTTTGACTTAAAGCTCTCTTAATGTAGCCAGGAACGTCTGTAATAAAGAAAGATACTCATTTACAACTCTTTCACTAGACTTTTTATGCGATAAGACCTCTGTCTTCGAACAAGCATACGACTCACAGACGGTGAAAGACGACCGTAGCTTTGTGTAGCTCTGGCTATGGCTGAAATTATGTCTATTGTACAAGTCTACAGGCGGAATAGGACAATTTCATTATGACGTCAGCAATTAGCTAAACGGTAGATCCCTATTCAGGCAAGCAACTGCACAACATTTTACCACCAATTGACTTCCTGATAATGACCTTTTTAATCTGTGCTCGCCTCTTAGAAACTGCAAAGCAAATGGTCTTTTCTCCTCAGGGGACCCGCACTTCGTCTAATAGAAATCAGCTATAAATTATTAATGTTAAATAACATTATAACAAAATATTGCTACGTTCTGTGTTTTTTTCATATAAACCTCTAAAACTGAAACTCTATTTTGATATATCACTATTTATATTTGTATCTCCTCTAATCTAATCGCCTCTGTGGTCTAGCGGTCCGGGTGTTGGACTTGACTGCATGAGGTCCCGGGTTCGAATCCCGGGTCGGCCAACAAAAAGAAAATGGATTTTTTCTAATTTTCTAATAAAAAAAATGTTGGTCGGGATTGGAAATGTGCCCGGTTGGCGATAGGCTTGCCACCTATCACATTGTGGGACTTAGTGTCTTCGGCTAGACGTGGGTGCCTAGGTTGTACCTCTGCCTACCTGTTCGGGGATATGGGCGTGAAGATACTTTACTTTACTTTACTATTTATATTTGTATCTCGAAAATTCTAGTGTGTTGTAATAAGTTCAATTACTAATAACATCAGTCCTGATGTCATAATCCTTGTATATTGCAACATATTACTTCTTTACCTATTTATTCCAAAAATCCTAATACGGCACACCAAGCCCTATCTAAATATAAAGCAATATAGTTTTATTACAAACAAATAGGTTGTTAGAAATATTACCACGCTTTTCTTTTTCAAAATACCAATATTCTCCTGGGTATTGTTTTTTTTTTAATTCCTACTTCTTTATCCTTGTAAATATGTTTCTCTACTTTTTATACTTGTTTTTTTTTTAATTTGTAATGTGAAACAGTCACAAACATTCTAGTTTGTTTGCCAGTGTTGTTCATTTGTACCTGTATACCGAAAACGCATTGTTTTAATACAAACTTCTTTATTTCCAATCTCGATACTCATTTTGTATCGCGTTAAAACTAATACTGAATACTGAATAGAAGTAGCGTCAGATTGACGGTATAGGTCTCGTATAATATTGTATTGTTTCTTGAATACGAACCACTTTATCTCAAGAAAAATGTTAGTTATTGGCAGCCTCGTTGGTCGAGTGGCTAGCGTACACGCTTAATTACATCGACCAACCGTTAGGCTCGGGTTCGATCCCGACGAGGGCAGGCATTTGTGTGATGAACATCCGGGTCTAAGTGTTTATTAAATTTATTCTGGTATCTATTTAAGTATTTCTATATATTAGAATCGTTGACTAACACCCATAACAAAAGCATATAATTTGCTTACTTTGGGGTTAGATTCAATTTGTGTATCTTGTCCATGGATATTTATGCATTTATTTATTAGCAAATTGAAATGAGTTCACATTGATTTCAATGAGATATCCTCATTCACTTTCTTGTTCTATTTGTTTGAAATCAACCTATATATCCTAAAAACTCATAATGCTTGATAGTACCAACCTCTCTGTCCCGAAAACTCGTATTGTGTCATAGTAAGTCCGATCAGAAGCAGCGTCAGTCCAACGGTCACAAACATCCTTGTTCACTTCCGAGTGTTGTTTGCTTTCATTCTTTTGTTTCGTAAAATGCATTGACCACAGAGTACAGTACCAACAGATGCTACATTTTTTATATTTAAATAACCCTGAGATTTAAAAAAAATCAAAAACCCCGACATTACTTGTTTGTGATGTTACGAACCATCTCAATCATGTCAGCTTAGAAAGAAAGATCTGCACCGAAAATAAGGGCGTAATAAGTTTGACGTAGCTATGTGTGTGTCTGTTTGAGAGTGTGAGTCAATAGCATGGCATACAAACTTAAGTCGAATTGAAGGTTACTAAAATATTTATTTTGATATTATTTTTTCAGAATTCAAAAATAATATAAAAAGAAACGTAATTTTATTTACAAGTACATTATACGTAACGATTTTTAACAGTTTTTTCACGCTCATGTTTCCGAAGAGAAATCTGTCTATGGCAGAGATATACTCTGGGTAGCCACGATTAGCCTAAAGTACTTGGTCTTGCAATGCAATAAGTAGAAAATTTTGTCGGAAAACTAAAAAAAAAAACATTTTTATTGGCCAACATGGGGATTAAAACTTAGTCCTCGTTTGGGTAAAGTCAACATCGGAACACTGGGCCCCAGAGTCGATTATACGTGATAATATAGTATGTTTTCATCCCGAGGTTTGCTACTAAGTAAGTATTCAGGCGTTTATCTATATTAGGAAAGCCTGATAGTAGCTGTTCTAAGGAGTCCTAATTTTAGTTTTAATAAACACCAAAATTGTGTTATATGTCATTTCATGTGTATGTTATTTTTCTTTTTTCAATTCCACTTATATGTGCCTACCTACTCTAGTGGTAAACTACTCCACATTATTTTACAATTGGAGTTTCACTAGGCAATATTTTGTCTATGTAGGTAAAGCCAACTCTACCTCTGAATCACACAGACATATACGCCTGATAATTCTATGGTGTATTGTCAATCCGAAGCTTCAATATTATTAACTTTGTATACATTTTCAAACTAGAACAGCCTGATAGTAGATAGTAGCTGTTCTAAAAATACTAATTTTGGTCCGAATCAACACATAAACATACATACCTACGCATCTTCACGCCAAGTCCCTTACCGGGTAGGTAGAAAACATTAAATTAATATTAATATATTTATATATCAATAAAGAAAACATTCTGCATTAATACATAAACACATAAACTGTTCATATATTAATACTGACAGCATTTTTGTATATTTTTATTTATTTTAACCGCCTCGTTGGTCAAGTGGCTAGCGTCTACGCCTAACTACATCGACCAACCGCACGGCTTGGGTTCGATTTCCGACGGGGGCTGGCATTTGTTTAGATGTTTGCATTTCCGGGTCTGGGTGTTAATAAAATTTATGAGTATCGTTGACTAACATCCATAACACAAGCATATAATTTGCTTACTTTGGGGTTAGATTCAATTTGTGTAACTTGTCCTGGGATATTATCTATTTATCTATTATTTGTGTTATGTTAACATTTGTCTACTTACTCTATTGGTGAACTACTCTATATTATTTTATAGGTGAAGTTACATCAGGCAAAATGACATAAGTTCTTAAAAATCACACAAAAATTGAAACTTATTATAACGTAATAACGTTGATTTTACTTTATATTTTCGTTCCTTATAATACCTTATTCCGAGATGTACATTATCCGGAAGGCGAAAACTCCTTCAACACTTCGTTTTGTTTGTATTTGTGTTCTTATGTTTTGTACAATGAGTTGTTTTGAAAGATTCAAAGAGTTAACGTTGTTTGAACCAAAATTATTGTTGTAAGTTCAAAACACGCCTCTTATGCTGGTTCCAGACAAGTTTTTCTTGTCCGTAACGTACCTCCGTCCCGAGCTATTTTAATATGTATTCAATGTTATTGGATTGCAATACTAATACGGAACGGAGGTACAATAAAAAAAACCTTTTTAGACCTAGCGTTAGAGTCTATCAGTTGTTTTTCATAGTAATGCGAATACACTGGCATGACAGCTCGTCTTGATTTCTACTGACATTGCGTCAGTTTTCGCCATAATGTGTTTTGCGTTATAGGGTAGCCAATATACTTGCGCACGTGGCTTGAGACGTTGTCACACTCATTTCTTACGGCAAAAGACAGTGAACGAACATGCGGCTTTCTGATGGCAAGAAATGACCGCAGCCTAAGTACACCATAGATGTTGTAGGTGCATCGATGTCTTGTCTTGTCAATGTCAGATATGCAAGTTTACCGGCTACCCCACTATCGAACCGGAACGTAATATTGTCATGATAGCTGCAGGAATGAAAAAAAGACAGGTTGCTCTCCGTGAGTGCCGGCAGAAGTGAAAACTTGAATATTAACGTTGTGCATTTTTGATATTTTGGAATAATTAGGAAATGATTTTAACACGAATTGCTTTAATTATCAGTATGTAAGTACTATCATTTATGTGATATAATACATAGTCTTGTGCTCAATTGGATATTTTTGGGTTCACACTGTAATCGTACAATCCGTAGAATGTACTAGCACACCTTATTAGTACTATTAGTACTCTGTGCTAAACCATGAAACTTCAGTACGCTACCAATTAGTACGGCCACTTCATAATCAATAGTATTACTTATGAGATGAAATATGATGAAATATTAAATTTTACAAACTTACACATAATTCAATTCAATATAATATATATGGATATCGATTTTACTTCTATTATTATTTCCTTTGTTAAACTTACAAATTTTTCGAAAATAGCAAAACTTCTTCACAATGTTGCACTGTAATTTCTATTTTATCTACCTCAAACTGCAAAACATTCAAAGCAAGAAACAGTTTACACTTTACAGTACAATTACTTAATACTGCATATCACGCGCTGATAGAAATCAAGTTTCTGATAATATCACACATTTAACAGTTCAGCGTTTAAACGCTGTCTGATTCTATTCAATACTGTATTGTGACAAAACAGCAAATAAGGCGCTGAATAAAATAAGGTGTCTAAATATAATATCACACAGAACAATAAACAGTTAAGGGTTTAATCCCTTTCTGATTTTATTCAAGTTAATTGTGATAAAATGGCAAATAAAGCACTGAATGAAATAAAGACGTCTAATAATACATACAAAGTTTTATGCTTGTCGTAGCGTTCGAGCTTTGGCGATGGAATGTTGCATTTTACGAATCTGACGTCTTAAAAATCTGACGCGAGTTCAGAAGTTTTTACCCAATCCAAAAAAAGTGGGCAACGCCGCTAAATAAGTTTTCAATTCAAAAAGGCAGTGGATCTGAACTCGGACAAGAAGCTGCATAGCACTCATGTTTCGCCTTTCATTACCACTTACGAGTTGCCATGCAGGACGGCAGATTGCCTATTCTACATAAAAGATTCGGATCAACACGAGGGAAACAAAATATCAACCCATCTTAAACGTGTATGGGGTTTATAGTCAACGATTGGATCTTAATTTGACCGCCTCGTTGGTCAAGTGGCTAGCGTACACGCCTAACAACGCCGACCAACCGCGAGGCTTGGGTTTGATTCTCGACGGGGACAGGCATTTGTGTGATGAACATTTAGATGTCTGCATTTCCGGGTCTGGAACATTAAATTTATTCTTGTATCAATTTAAATATTTTTATGTATTAGAATCGTTGACTAACACCCATAACTCAAGCATATAATTTACTTACTTTGGGGTTAGATTCAGTTTGTGTAACTTGTCCAGAGATATTTTATTTATTTATTTAATACAGCAAAACCGTCTGTTCGCTATATTCGCTAGCTGACTCAGTAAACTTGACAATCGATTCTCTCTCTCTCTCTCTCTCTCTCTCTACCATGCAGGGGGACTTGGCGTGAAAATATGTATGTATATGTAAAATCACCTGAACATCGGTAACATATGACACGTGACAAACATATTTAGTACATAAGATATAACTTCTGTTGTACATAACATTCTGCTCGGTACCCACCAGCTACAATGTTGAGTGATAGTGTAGGTACGTTCCAATAACACAGCAGTAAGTTGGTTCACATAAATCTAGGCAGCACTGCGTTCTACGTTCAGCACGATCGATGGTCAGCTCTAAGAACAGCTGCACTCAGGTTTCTTCCACTTATAACTCAATAAATTGATTTATTAAATGTATCATAAATAATGATTAAATGTTTAAATGTTTTTATTTATTATAATATCTTTACATCGGTATCTTTGAATAGGTATATAGAATCTAGCTTCGAATGGCAGATGTGATAGGCGACAAGCCTATCTCCTACCGGGAATATAACCAATCTCGAGCAATGTTGCTTTTATAATTCAATTAAAAAAAACACATTTTTATGATGCCCTATCATGGAAAAGGTCCGAAAACTCATGTAATTAGCACATACAGACTGCAACGAACACAAATTAAAAAATTTTCGAAAAAGTAAACTTGCGATTTATTTGAATGCTTCTGAGACTCAGCAGGAAACAACTCGTCGTCATATCATGAATAATTACAGGATATGGTACATTTTAGAAACGGCTTTTTATCTTGGGTATTTCTGATAGTCCTATGTGTAGTATTATGGAGACAGAAGAGATATCCGCTGACGTGATCATCGAGTACAAGAGTCTGAACAGCTACCGGTTCAATTGCCTTGAATCCCCGAGGTCACTCCTCCAAGCTTACACCGATATTAAGAAATTGTTGGACTTATTGGGCTTCATATGGGAGTTGGGGTGGCAAAAATTAACATGATGATGATGATAATATGAATAAATAGCCAACGCATTATTTGTAAAGACTAAAAATATGAATAAATAGGTATAGTAAGTAGCTCTAAAAAATAACATTTATTTTAATTCAAAGAAAGTGTATGCTTATGATACACAAGTATATACATACATACATACATATCTTCACGCCAAGTCCCTTACGGGGTAAGCAGAGAGTATCGAGTACCAGACTCTTGATACCACCTTCGGATAACATCGGATTGATCTGATCGTGGAATGTCAGCCTTGGTCTCCCCGGGTACCCACATTTGCATTGTATATCTGCTTTGTCAATCTTTCATCTGTCATTCTTTCCACATGACCAGACCAGCAGAACATGCCCTTTCGCATTTTAACACTAACACTTTTTCAAACCCACTCTTTCCCGGATTTCACTGTTACGAATGCGATCAGCGAGCGTTATACCACAGATTTTGTATTTTATATGTCACAAGTATATACTAATCGGTAAGTATAATATATACTAATTGTGTCTTCAGCTAGTCGTGGGTGCCCTGGTTGTGCCTCTGCCTACCGCATCGGGGACATGGGCGTGAAAATAACTATATACTAATAAAAATAACTCATTTTTTATGTTACAGGAAAATTAACCCTCAAAACAATACAAATGCCAAGCATTATGAATTGCTATAGATTACTTTTGGTATTTTACTTACTGAAGATTAACCCGCTGTCGGGCTAACGTTTAGTTTTCTTAGTTACCAGTAGAGACGCTATCCAAAGTTTCCACACAAATCATTTACGGGAACGCTAGTGAAATACAGCGGTGTGAACTCCTGGAAAGAGCTCTGAATATTAGTAGTTATTACTTTCTAGGTATATTTGGTATTAAAGCAACAGAGCGGAAGCAGGTATTTCTTCGCATAAAATACATTGTTGTATATTATGACTAACAAAAGACAAGTAAATCTTTAAAGGTTAGTGGAAACCGAAAAGAAAACTTAAATCCGACCGTGATTATTTGTATCCGTTAAAAGTTCCAGAAGGAGCACACCTTTTCGTAAGAAGCAAGTTAACTTTGTTCAACTACAGAGTGGCATATTACAAGTTCAGGGGCGATGAATCAGTGGCAACCTTAGGACAAGTTTAATTCAAACATGATTTATGTAACGTCAATTAGAAAACGGTCAGCAGGGAAAATGAATTAGCGGTAGTAAAGTTTCCGTCTCATTACTAAAGCATTAATTTTGTACTTTACGAATTCTTGTGGTTTCGACCGGGATTTGGGTTGTTGGGCTGATTTGAACCTCGTTACAGTTTGAGCACCTCATTCTGAGTTTTCACATTTTAATTCGAATTACTTTTTTTATCATGTCTTTAAATATATATAAAAAGAACCCCCATTTCGCGTGGTCATTTTGAATGCATGGACCAATTTCGCTAATTCTTTTCTATTTTGGTTGTATTGGTTATTGTCAGGAGAAGGTTCTTATTAGAAGAAAACTTGCGGCGAAATTGAAAAAAAACAATGCTTTAATCCATACAAGCTGTTAGTTGCTATTAACGTCAAACGATACGAAATTCGCCAGGTCGGCTGGTATATATATCTTTATATATGTAATTCTTGTGTTTGTGTGTTTGTCACTGAATTTCTTTAAAACGACTGGACTGATTTTAATGAATTTTTTATGTGTATTCAAGGGGATTCGAAAATGGTTTAGATTCACCATTTGGTATCCTGGAAAATGTTTTTTTAATAATAAGTAGTTGTTGATTTTGAAATGTTTCACATCGGATCCGACAGACTGCGCTAGTATCGAAGCATTTATGTCAAGTGATACGAAGTTTGCTTAGTCTCCTAGTATATATATATATATAAAAGTCGTGTTAGTTACACTATTTATAACTCAAGATCGGCTGAAAATTGATATGGAGGCTGAGCTGAAAGAGTGAAATGAAGTTCACCGGAGCAGACCAGTTTCGATAATTCTTTTTTTATCGCAATAGATAGCGTCATGACAAGGTTGAATAGAAAAAGTCAATATTCGTAGTTAGTAAAGAACAACGTCTGGAGGACAGAAGAAAGTCATAGCTAATTTTTGTAATATTACAGAATGAGTTAATATTGAAAATACTTTCAAGGCAAACGTTGTTCTGTCAACTATGAATATTTTATTTAAATTTGAATTAGCTGATTATTTAAAATTTACATGTTTTTTAGAAAACTTGAAAAATGAAGAAAGGGAAAAGAGTTAAATATTTCAGAATGGATTCTAACATGCATCTTTTGTATCTGAGCAATGCCCTAACAATTGAGCTGCCAAGTGTTCAAGTTTTGTGGTGGTTGTAGTGAAGTTTTGAGTGCCTTTCTTCTCGATTAAATCCGCAGTCATGTACATATACAATTTTTCCTAAGTCCGACACTTAAACGAGCGGCAAAATTATAATGTCGTTTCTCACATTTTCTCAAATCGCTAATGTTTCTCTGTTGTTAATGTTTGTTTCTCTGTTGGTCCGGGCTTCTTTGCAGAATAGACCGTCTGCCTTCCTGCCAGGCAGCTTGTAAAGCGAGCAAGGGCTTTTTGACACTAACACCGTACTACACATTCAACTAGGTTGTATAGGTTCACAGCCACTCGCCCGGATTGGCACCACCGTCTTACCTATTCCTGTCGCCATAGCGTAAGTGCTTGAATTTGACGTGTTCCGGTCCATAGGTTAAGGTAGCCGGTAAAATTACTTTTGCTTAAGGTTGGCAACGCACCATTACCACCTTTGGTGTCTCTAGGAGGCTTCATTTTTTTACTAGCAGGATCCTTCGAAAACTCATAAAAATTTTACATTTTCATCCCTGTAACTAAAATTATTTCCTGCGGGAGAGGTAAATTATATTAAGACGAACATCATACTTCCGCCGCAAAGTTGGATATGTCTAAACGTAAGTATTTGTAATATTTATGTGACACTAGCTGTTGCCAGCGGCGTTGCCCGCGTAGTTAATAGCCCCACAGGAACATTTTTACGGTATAAAAACCATCCAATGTGTTAATCCAGGTTACCCTCTATGTGTGCTAAATTTCATAAAAATCGGTACAGCAGTTTTTGCGTGAAGGAGTAACAAACAAATAAACAAACAAACAAACTTTCGTGTTTATAATATTAATAGGATAGGACATGATTGTTGAGTTACAATTTTTGTTAGAAACTGCATCTTTTGTTTATACCAATGACAATATTAGTTTTTGCAGTTATGTGTTTTTTTCTGTATTCAGTGAATAATAAAAAAGACCTGTAAAAAACCTGCAAATGTTCTTTTGAATTATGCAAATTGGAAGTTAGAATTGGATTTGTCATTTTAAGTACTCTTGGACACAATATAGTGTTGTTTGTAATTATTAACATTTAGTTAATAATATACAATAAATTATTTTATAGGCTTAATAGAACTTTTTGGAACTAAATGTTAATAATCCACAAGTACTGTGTACAAAAGTACCTAAAATAGCAAATACAATTACCCATGTGCGTGAAATCAGGATACAAGTATAAAGGTAGGATTACACTGATGAAATTCAAACTGAATAACGATTCAAAAGAAAAAAATATAAAACGAAAACGATAGAAAAGCGCAAAGCCAAACATGATTGATCCACAAAAATATATCCAAATATATGTACAAATTTTCATATTTGTACTATTAGTACATCAAATAGAAATTGAATAGAAATGTCCAAATAGAATAATAGATATTGTATAGAAAAAATATAACTTGATAATAGACCAAGAGCTTACAACAAAAAGCCAATCCTTCAACGGATAAATCTTGACTTATTTAACAAAGAGAGACGCAGGCAATATGTCAAAGTCCGTGGGCCTATTCAACCCGTGATAAATACTCCGACGTGATAACAGACGGGACAGCGTCCTGCGAATATTTCCGTAAATAAATAGCTTTCTCGAATTGTAAAAGAATTGAATGTTTATTTATGAATCAAAAGAATGGATGATTTGTGCATTTTAGCGGTAAATGGTTCGTTTTTTTATGTTTATCTAACTATGCTTAAATGTTCGCAATTATTTGTGTTTTGTTCTAGCATAGTCGTTTAAATGGTGCAAAAATGTCTTCATATTTGCATTTACATTGTACCCATTTATTACACGTTATATGACTAGACACATACATTGTACTGTTAAAGTATACTCGTTAAATATAAATATTATTTCCTCACAGTCTTTTAAAAATAGTTCAAAAGTACCTAAACCAACGGGTAATGTAATGACTTTGCTACAATATTTTCCACTGTCAAATATAGCAATAAAATCATATACTAAATGAAATCTAAAAGCTACCTTATTATCCAAATCGAAACAAGACAATGGCCGGTACTGATTTATAAGGCACAAGAAAACTGGTTAAATAATCCAGTAAATATAAATTACTAGATTAGTTGTAACTAATACAAGTCTAATTTTCTTAATAGTGAACAAATGCTATACTAACGTCAATCTAAATTACTACATTATGCTACCAACGAAGGTTGTCACATCCCTACATAAAAATTACGTTAATTAAACAGGCATCAACTCTTTGCCTAACAGATCACCTTTGTGATCCCAACGCACTAACGAACTGAAAAAGATAAAACATAAAAAGTTAGAAATCCCTAAACCCTCAACATGAAAGCTGAACAAAGAGCGCTATTAATAAACGTCCAGTTTATAAAGAACTGAAAAACCAAGATGACTAATGGGATCCGACCAGCCGCAATCGATCAAATTTCTCTAAACTACGGGGTGATATCAAAATGTAGTTACCATTGTCCCTGGTTGATAAAATATGAGCAGTGACGTTGACAAATCGGCCTGTATAAGAAACGCTGGTCATAAGTCATGTTATTGATACAGGTATATCGTTTATAATGCTGGTAGTTGATGCTAATATGTGTTTGCAAATGATTTTAGATTCAAATTACATTTGAAATTTATTAAAGCGCTTCGATATTACTCTTGAATACAGTAGTAGTGGATTATTAACATTTATTTTGATAATAAACAATAAATTCGTTGATTTTTTAAACAAGACGTTTATATTCCGCTAGTTGATACTGTATTGAAGAGAACCTAAAATCAAATATCCGATTACAATTTTCAATTTCATGAAATTGAGATTCAAATATAGCCCTGCTGTTCATATGAACCTTCTCCGAACAATAAATAACTTACAATAAGCAAGAAAAGAGTCATTTCTAGAATAATATATATTTGTATGTTCTTTATACCTCGAGCAAAATTCAGCCGGGTCGATAGTTAGTATCTTCACGCTCATATCTCCGAAGAGGTAGGCAGAGGCACAACCAGAGCACCCACGACTAGCCGAAGACACTAAGTCCCACAATGTGGTAGGTGGCAAGCCTATCGCCAACCGGGCACAATCCAATCTCAAACAATTTTTTTTTTTAGAAAATTGGAGAACCTAAATTTTCGTTTTGTTGCCCGACCCGGGATTCGAACCCGGGACCTCATGCAGTCAAGTCCAACACCTGAACCACTAGACCACAGAGGCGATAATTTATAAGTAATATAATAAAGTTAAAAAGTTTCTCTTTATTTAATATAGCGCAAACACGTTGTGGTTTGATTAAAATTATAATACAAGTAGAATTTGGAACTTCTTCAGTATTTTTGCGACAGGAAGAAGTGAGGAAGAACTAATACCACCTGTATTAGTCCAGGCGAGATTCCATAAATCTCCACCACCGGGTCCTATCTTATGGCCACGACGTTATTTATTATGACCTAAGAGAAAAAAATATACAGCGCTTCTGATGGTAAGAGATAATTATGGCAGGGACGTCAGGCTTACTGTGCAAGTCTTTTTCATTATTGTCTTTAGAACAGAACAGATTAAGTAAATTAGCCATTCAAGTTATACTAGCTTCGTATTTTTATTTTAGCACTTGCCCTGTGCTTGGGATAAATTTTCTATAAATTTTAAAGAAAGAAAAAATTTTGCCCCAGACAGGATTTGAACCTGTAACCTTTCGTCTCAAGCCGACGAATGCTCTAACCAATTGAGCTACTGAGGATGCAAGTCCCGTGGCGAAATTTTTAATTCCTTTCTAACCCGTTAACGCGGGTAGTTATGTCCTATAGATACACAATTCTGAGTACCCACCAAATGAGTTCATCATTACAGATGAAATTCACATTTTAGAATGGCCATAACTTTCGTTTCTCGCAACGTAGTATATACTAGCTTTTCATGCTTTGCCTAATAAGCACATGTTTTTTTCTATGACATTAAGAGGCAAACAAACAGACGGCTTTCCTGGTGGTAAGAGATTCAAGCCGCCTAGAGATACTAAAGCTGATAATGGTGCGTTGCCAACCTGAAGCCAGGATATAAGGCCTCGACGAAAAGTGAGTTTGGAGGCTACCTTCACCTCTGAACTGGAACACGTCATAGGCAAGCACTGACATTATCACGCCAGGAATAGGAAAAGTGGTGTTACCAATCCAGGCAAGTCGCTGCGAACCTCTACCACCTAGTCAGATGTCACAGTGTCAGATGATGGTAAACCTGTACTCGCATTTTACGAGCGGTCTGGCAGAAAGGCAGACTTTATATTCTGCAGAGAAGGCCGGACCAATACAGGGAAACATGGTCTTTTCTACATAGAGGACTAGTACAATTATGCGACAAATTTTTAGAAAGAAGCCGGTGTATATTTTCAAATGATTTAGGGAGAGAGGGATAATCTGGGGAAATTGTACCGAAATGTTTTTTCAAAACATGATA
>NJDC01003592.1:94023-105800 GCA_002245475.1 Calephelis virginiensis
GAGCAAAAGTAAGTTTACTGGCTACTTTACCCTCCGAACCGGAAAACGTTATGGCGGAAGGAATAGGCAAGGAGGTGGTACCAATCCGGATGAGTCGCTGCGAAACTCTACCACCTAGTCAGATGGCACGGTGTTAGTGACGGTAAGCCTATGCTCGCTTTTTACGAGATGCCAATGTGATAGGAGTTAAACCCATCGCCAACCAGGTATACATCTAATCTCGAGAAACGTAGTATTTAATAGAAAATTTAAAATATTATCTAGATATCTGCATTTTCTAGACTAGTAGTGCTTATTTATTTAATCCAAATATTAATTTATATTTATCTATGTATATTTATCTATGTATTATATATTTATCTATGTATTTGTATCGTTGACTAATTAATACCCCTAACACAATAATGTACTCTAACGTAGTGGTGGCTTAGCTACCATTCAAAACTATGTTAACAGAAAATAAGAAAACAAACAAACAGTCAACTAAGACTTTGAAAGCTGTTTAAGGGAACCCTGTTGGTAAGCAGAGTTGTGAAATAAAAATCTTAGCAATATCTTATATATTAAATTTCCGTATCACAATCTTAGTAACCGTACTCCTCCGAAACGGCTTGACCGATTCTCAAGAAATTTTATAACATCTATTTTTATAACCCTAAGTGAATCTGAATCTGAAGGCTGAATCTCAGCAAAAAAAAATTAGCAGAAAAACGTCTGCTGTGTCAGCTAGTAATACTAAATTAAAACAAATCTGTGTTGCTTACTTTGGGGTTGGATTCAATATATAATTAGAATAAAATATCCCTGTATAAGTTACACAAACTGAATCTAACCCTAAAGTAAGTAAATGAGATGTTTGTGTTAATGGTGTTAGTCAAAGATAGTGACATATAGATATTTTTAAATAGATACTAGAATAAGTTTAATAAACAAATCAATAAAACAATAAGAGACGAATCTCTATAGCACATAAATGCCTGCCCTCATCTAGAATCGAACCCGAACTTCGCAGTTGGTCGATGGAGTTAAGCATGAACGCCAGCCGTCGACCATTAAGATTACAATTTCATATTGTTTATGGATAAAATTATTGTATATTTATTTATTCAAGCTAGCTGTGTTCAGCTATGGTGCCATATTGTCCATTATTCATAATAAATTAATGATAGATACAAGATGTTGATATTATCGCTAGAGCAATGAAATATGATCTAATTTAGTTATGGGTTGGAGGTTAATAACTTAATCCATTAGGAACATCATTTTTAAACTAACCTAAGCTTATAAGTTGTTGGTAGGAGACATAATAATATAATACTAGTTGAATTGCGGCATTTAAATCTTCTATATTTGTATAGGTATTAAAGTTTTTACTAATTATGTTCTCGCCCATATCCCCGAAGACGTAGGCAGAGGCACAACCAGGGAACCCACGACTAGCCGAAGACACCAAGTCCCACAATGTGATAGGTGGCAAGCGCCAACCGGGAACATATTCAATCCCAAGCAAGGTTTTTTTTTTTTGGAAAATTGGAAAAACCCAATTTTCTTGAACTCGGGACCTCATGCAGCCTCAAGTCCATCAACAGAACCAATAGACCACAAATGCGATTTCAGTTTTGAGATAGTGTTTATTAGACAATGTTAAGTCCACCTAAATGAAAGTTAATATGAATAAAATTACTCTTAGTTTAAAAACGCCTTACTTGCAGATAAATTCATTCATGTGACTTAAAATAAAAGTAAAAACAATAGACCAGAAAAAAAACAGAATAGACCATCAGCCTTCTTGCTAAAGGCGAGCATAGGTTTACCGTCACTAGCACCGTGACATCTGACTAGGTGGAAGAGTCCACAGCGATTCACCCGGATTGGTACCATCGCCTAACCTATTCTTGCCGCCATAACGGTAAACTTACTTTTGAATGAACGAACGAATGAATGAATGAATGAATGAATGGATGAATGAATCTCTTTTAATTCAGTTACACCCGTTTGCCAGAATTTCGTTTGGCATAATTTCATCTGCTATAATGGTCAACAGGCATAATATTATTTCTCATAATTTCATATGTCATACTCTTTGTTTATTATACTAGTCACGTGCTAGAAACTATGTTTCCTATAAAGTCAATTTCAATAATATCATTTGCTAGCATGATTGTAAGCCGTATTATCACAACTCATAACATCATTTACCATAAAAATAACGTCTAGAAAAAGAACATAAATTCGTTTTATACTAAATGCTAATATTAATACTAAATGCTATATGGTTTCGGTATGGTTTGTTTTGGTTAGGTTAGATTAGAACATGAAAGACAATGCACGAGCCGAGCGAGCGAAGCGAGCGTGCCGCGGTAGCGGCCGGCGAAGTGCCAGAAAGCTATTCGCTTTTTAGAACAAATGCTTTAGGTTAAATTTGAATGGACTTTGATCGTATAAAGAGGTACTAGATAAATAGGTATTAGAAATAAAGACAACTATAATATGTAATCATACTGTGATATATTTATTACAATTTACATTTTTCGTAATGCAAATACAAATTTTTGTAAGGTATTTAAATATTCTGTTGAATAATATTATTGCAAATAATAAAATGGATAACAATAAGTATGGCACTTGTATCATTATGGAAACTAATTTTAGGGCGAATAAGACTATGTCATAAGTATATTATGGTTAACAAAACATTTGGGCAAATGAAATTCTGGCATTTGAATATATGGCATAGAATCTTCGGGAAAACAATAGACAACCCTTTTAATTTGTTTAATTGTGCACAATAGCACAATTAAACTTATAACAAAATGGTACAATCAAGTATTAACAAGAGCATGTACTCGTATGTTATTATATTTTATAGTAAACAAAATGCGGTCTTATCGCCAAACAAAGCGATCTCTACCAGACAACCTTTTTGTCTGAGGAGATTATATAAACATAGTTTCAGTAGGTAAAGAGATAAAACATACAAAAAATATAACATAACATTAAAATATTAATAATAACAGTAAGGAGAAAAACAAAAACAAAACTTTTGCTTAAGGCCCAACACCACCATCAGTAAATCCCTCTGCTTGTTTGCCTTCCAATATAATAATAAAAAAACGACGGGTCCCTGGAGTGCCGGCAGAAGTGAAAACTTGAATATTGATGTTGGGCATTTTTGATATTTTGAATAATTTTGAACGAATCGCTTTTATTATCAGTATGAAAGTACCATAATTTATTTGGCAGAACACAATATTAATTTATGGCGTTATCGTACACAAACATAACAACACAAACATTCGCGCAAGCACCCTGCTCCATTTTTTCTTACCACCAGGAAATCCGTCTGTTTATTTGCCTTCCAATATTATAAAAAAAGGCGACCCGGTCGATGAGTGATTTTATAAAGTGAAATAAAGGAATAGTTTATTCATTAAGCGCTTAGTCAAGCGAAAAAAGAAACATTTTATTAAAGTGATTTTCTATGTAGATATTTATTACACTAACTAAAAATGTTGACACCGATTTTTAAAGGACCTTATAATATATTACTTCTCTATGGTAACTATGTTTGATGTTAGTTCTATAGATTATGGTTCTGGTCTAGTAATAGTTTTAGTCATTAAATGGTGGTTAAATAGATTCATTTTTTTGGAAGTCACTCAAATTGATCTAAACCCAATGTAATAAAATTACTTATTTGTGTTACGGTTGTTAGTCATCGATATTAATATTACAATACAATCTATATCTGTATATATAGACAAAGTCTGTAGATTGAATTCTGTACATGAAAGATATTTAAAAAATTGGTGCATGCGACTAAAAAAAGGAGCATATTTTTAGAATTTTCGTGTCATTCTGTTTGTCTGTATCATGACCGCGATTCAAACTGCATCTAATAAAACGATCGTTACGAAATTTGGCTCATAGGTACTTTATATTTCTAGAAAAGTTATAGGATACTTTTCATCGCGATTAATAACAGGGTTCACATGGGAAAAATAAACATAAATTGACCTTTAAATAAATTACGCGTAGTCCGTTTATTATTTATATATACAAATATGTATATATATTTCATTTACATCTCATATTTCTTTCCAAGTCTTTTCTTACATTTTTTTTCAAGTTATAAGTTTTGTAGTTTAGAAATAGTAGTCCTCATTGGGTCACTGTAAAATGCCCAAACAACTTAAAATCTGAAATATAGTTATACATTTGAACTACAGGTCACCTAACATAATATACATGCATATTTTCACGCAAACTTGAGGGTACGCAAAGAGAACTGAGTTTAAAGTGAAAAAAGTTCACAGGGTTAGCTAGTACGAATAAATACCAGAATAAACTTAATAAACACTCGTACATAGGCTCTACATTCATCACATAAATACTTGTCCTGTTGGGAATTGAACTCGCGCCTTCAGTTTGGCTGAAGTAGTTAGGCGTGTACGCTAACCCCTTGGCCCACAAGGCGGTATATTCCTGGTAACTATTCTAAGTAACTATCTTCAACTTGAGCGCCATACTGTCCATAACTTATAAACAATCGAACAATAAGAGATACAAGATGCTGATACTATTATCATCGGCTCCATGAAATATGATCTGATTTAGTTACTGATCCGACGCTAAACTTAATTTGTTAAGTTACAATATAACTAAATATAGACGTGGTGCTAGGCATAAGCGGCAGCGTTATTTATGGAAGTCTTCAAATTAAGTGCTTTGAAATTGTGTTCAGATATTCTAAATATTTATCTGAATTAATTTAAGAAATAAAAAATAGAGTTAAAACAAATGAAATATACATAACACTTTCAATATTTCGTATTTATTTTCTCAAGTTCAATAACCAGTACACATGGTAACAGTATATATACAAATAGGTAAGTATTAAGAGATAAGTAAATATATATTGTCTTTAGTATTACGTATACATTTTTGGACTGATTAAATTAAGTTTAACATTACATTCCATAGTTGTAAATAAGGATGATAAATAGAATATCCAATATTGTTGATTGGTAAGCACGTTACCACACCAAATTATATATTAATAAATTACCTACCTAGTAGCTAAATTAAGACTTACTAAAAACTTTAAATCATACTCATTTACAATATTAGTTTGCACTATTTTCATCCTCTTTTGAACATATTTACCATTGTGGTTTATTCACAAGTTAGCATGGTTATTGGTGTATCTATAAGTAATGTACCTAGTTACTTTTAAGAAAGCCATTAATATTCGCCTATAAGTTCTCTTCTAATGTAAGATATCAGATATGCAGTTTCATCGTAAGTCAAATATCTGACCCCACCACTTATGAGGAAAAAGAGGGGCGTCAGGTGGTGATTTGGTTTGATCATACCAACCAGCCTCGGCTAATTCAATGTTCACTGTTGGAACGGAACTCACGAACACCATGCTTAAATTGAGCACAAACAAAAAACACAGTCAAAGTGGTGGATCCCTACCGATGCGAGTTGCTGCACATTATTATACAGTGGTCTCTTTGATCCATCCATTTAACTTATGCTCACCCCTAACGAGATGTTACGCTGAAAGGTAATCCAGTGTTTTCCATTTGTTAGGTTGCGAGCCGATAATGAGCTTTCAATGTAAAACACCAGTTCGCGATTATCTGGGCTTTGTTTTAAGGTTCGATAAAGTTGTAAAAACCATGGGGTTAGCAACACATCGTTCATTGAAAATCCTGCCTCGTTTTAAAAATAATTACTATATAAACCAACTTGGCGAGAAACCGAAACTTATTTGACTGCCGCGCATTTGAATTCTTTATTAACAAAATAAGCAGGAACTCCACTTTGTACTTAACAGACGACACAGAAACAGTACCATGAAAACATGATAATACATATGTATTGCATTATTTAATGTGACCAGCTTGGTCTTTGAATAAATTAGTGAATTACAAAAAGGCTGTGTGAAAATTGCAAAATAATGTTTGGTCTATTTTACAAGGATAACAAGGACCAGCACTGAAAATAGTCATGGCAGAACAATGCTTAGGAAACAGTGGTCTTTTTTACAAAGCAAACCAATACCAACACTGAAAAGGGTCATATGTAGAGCAATGCTTAGGAAATAGTGATTTATTTTACAAAGCAAACTAAGACCAATACTGAAAAGGGTGACGGCAGAACAATGTTTAGAAAACAGTGGTGTATTTTATAAATCTAACAAAGGTCAACACTAAAAAGGCAGAACAATTTTAAAGAAACATCTACTTAGTCGATTCACGAAGCAAAAAAAGACAAGTACTGTAATGGGTCATAGCAGAACAATGTTTAGGAAATAGCTGCTTCATTTATGTCACAAAGTTAACCAAGACCAACACTGAAAAGGATCATGCCAGAACAATGTTTAGGAAATAGCTGCTTGATTTATTTTTCAAAGTTAACCAAGACCAACACTGAAAAGAGTCATGACAGAATAATGTTTAGGAAACAGTTGTCTATTTTAAAAAGCAAACCAAGACTAATACTGAAAAGTTTGCTGGCAGAATAATGCTTACGGAACAGTGATTTATTTTACAAAGCAAATAAAGAACAACACTGAACAGAGTCATGTCGGATATAATGTTTAGGATATAGTGACATATTTTACAAAGCAACCCAAGACCTACACTGAAAAGGGTCACGACAGAACAATGCTTAGGAAACAGTAGTCTATTTTAGAAAGCAAACCCAAGGCCAACTTTGGATATGAACTTTTTATTTCAGCAATCCTAGAATACCCAGTACCTACAGTGCATTAATACTTCAGCAAGGGAAATCAATTCCTTGTTTTAGTTTTCAGCATCAATAATTTCATAGTACTTCTGTTTGTTTTTCTAAAAATGGAAAGAGGTAACTTTTTATTCTGATAGCTTAAAAGAGAACCTCAGTTCTGCGAGAGGACCTCAGTTTGCTCCGGGTATGCTATATAGAACAGAAGGCTAAATGAGTTATAAGACTACTGGTGGTAGTACTGCAACTTGTTCGGGTAAAATTTTGATCCATAGGGTTAAATATCCGGTAGACTTACAGAACTGAACTAACACCTCAGTCTCAAGACCGTGACGTACCTGTATCTGTGGTTTCTATAGGCCACAATCATCTCTTACTGTCAAAAGGGCCTTGTGCTATCTTGTCACATTTTTTATAATTTATTTTTATGGTATTTAAAAGCAAACAAGCATACCGATTTAATATTGCTATAAAATTCACGCCGCCTAGACACACCAAAGGTGGTAATGTTGCATTGCCAACTGAGGTCAGGGTGCTGGACCTCACACAAAAGCAAGTTTACGGGCCATCTTATCCTTCGAACCGGAACACGTCTACGGCAAGCACTGACGTTATGGCGGCAGGAATAGGTAAAGCGCTGGTACTAATCCGGGCGTGTCGCTGCTAAACTCTACCACCTAGTCAGATGTCATGGTATTGTTGATGGTAAGTCTATGATCGCCCTTTACGAGCCTGGCAGGAAGTTGGTCTATTCTGCAAAGGAGCCCAGAGCAACACTGGAAATAAAAACATAAAAAAGATGTTATTGGAAATCCGCTTTCATCTTTTGACTTGTACATAATTTTCTAAGGAAACAAAACGCGAATAGAGTTTGTTGCCTTAGGTACTTCGACCCTTATCAACTGCTTCGGTGACTTGGATTTGTTAATACACTAAATGTCACATTGTAAACAACCTTTTGCTCTGCAATTTTCACCCTAATATCCAAATTGTGAAGGTCCACATTTAAATTTAAGTAATTTTTACAAGCCTAAATTAACTTTTGGAAATTTAGTGTTCTTCTATTAACTGGCTTCTGTTGTTTCCTTTTATTTCAATTACTTATTCTTTGGGTATGTCTCTGAGGACTCAGAAAGTTTATCGCTGGGTTAGTTAAGTAACTGATCGTACCGATTTCTTCACGTGCTTATAAAGTAAATAAGGGAAAAGAGCAAATCCAATAACTTACTGAGGAAACTAGATAAGCTAAATTGTATTGCTTATGTGATTGTTATGTATTTTTAGAGAAAACACTTCATTTATCCTGACAGTGTTCAAACACATTAAAAATTAGATAATGAGAGTTGAATGTTAACCGCCTTTTCTATATTTATAAAATAACATGTCCTGAGTCAGGACTCCTGACTGGCTGATTCATCATCGTCGACTAAAAACTGTTAAATTTATAGCTATGAAATTTAGTAAATGGAGTTGTATTATAGAATATACACTTATTAAGGTTGGAATTTTCGGAGTTCTATCCCTAAGGGGCTGAAATAAGAGTTGAAAGTTTGTATGGAAGCCCGTAATTTTTTAAGTAACATGAAACTTTATTTTTGAGGTACTTATTAAAAAATGAGTAGATACGCATTTGAGTGTTTCTGTAAATTTTACCCTTAGAAGTGAAATAGGGGTTGAAATTTTGTATGGAAGACTGTCATTTTTTAAGTTAGAGATATGAAATTTATTTTTGTGGTACTTGTTAAAAATGAGTAGAAACGTATTTAAGCGCTTCTGTAAATTCAACCCTTAGGGAGTGAAATAGGGGTTGAACGTTTGTATTAAAGTCCTTATTAATGGGCTGTAATCAGTAGATATATTAACAGCCACGCGAGCAAAGCCGCTAAACATCTAATTAATTAATAAACATGGACTAAATTATTCCAGGGTTATGGTCGACTTTCGATTCTTTAACTCGCTGTGTTACTGACTATAATGTGAACTTAAGCCTTGGAGTACTTTAGTTTATGTTTTTGTTTTAAATATAATAAGCTCGAGTAAGCCTTTGACGACTATAGACTAATGAGTCATTTTCTTTTACCTTAATGTATCTACTAAGCAACTCTAAGTGTAAGTCCATCAACTTTTACTTAATGTAACATAAGTCACATCTGTATTGTGAATATTAGAACTACCGCCCCATTATAAACCATCAAAATGTACTGGAATAGAACAAAATATCTCCACGCCCATATCCTTGAAGAGGCAGGAGAGTTATAACAAGTCACCTACTACTAGCCGGAGACACCAATCCCCACTATAACAATAATTTATTTAGGTGATGAGCATATCCCCCCCAGGACACATAACCAGGCTTATTGGTACCAACATATTCTACCACATTGTGGTTTGCAAATAATTAGCAAAATCAGTTTATTAGTTTTTACTATTATCTTATTTATCTACTTTTACAGACTTAGATTGACGTAGTCGCCTCTGTGGTCTAGCGGTCCGGGTGTTGGACTTGACTGCATGAGGTCCTGGGTTCGAATCCCGGGTCGGCCAACATAAAGAAAATTGGATTTTTCCAATTTTCTAATTAAAAAAAATGTTGTTCGGGATTGGAAATGTGCCCGGTTGGCGATAGGCTTGCCACCTATCACATTGTGGGACTTAGTGTCTTCGGCTAGTCGTGGGTGCCTTGGTTGTACCTCTGCCTACCTCTTCGGGGATATGGGCGTGAAGATACTTTTTTACTTTTTTAGATTGAAAAAACAGTAAAGGTTTTGAATTAAGTTTATTAGGTATACCAATTAAAAAATACATGAATAATCTTTTTTTCTAAAAAAAGTATCCCCATATCCCCGAAGAGGTAGACAGAAGCATAACCAGGGCATCCTCGACTAGCCGAAGATAGTGTCTAGTAGTCCCACGATGTGATAGGTGGCAAGCCTATCGCCAACCGCGAACATATCCAATCTCGGGCAACTTTGCATTTATTAGAAAATTGAAAACACATGTTTTATATTTTTTCGTGGCCCAATCCAAGAATCGAACCAGGGACCCCAAGAAGTCAAGTTCGACGCGGGACCACTAGACCACAAAGGTGAAATAAGATAATAATCATAAATCGATTTATGACGACGGAATGAGACGAAACTACTATGAGAGAATAATTGTATCATCTTATATTATATGTGACTATCTGTTTTACTCTCTCGCCCGAATTATTTAACAAGTTATGTTAAAAATTAATCTATCTAAAATACCTTTATATCTATAAAAATCCTATTAGAACCTTATTAATTTAAAGCTTATGCAAACATACAGACAAAAAATTTTATACATATGTAATAACTTTTATAAAATTTTATTTTATAAAATTTTATAATTATATTATTTTATTTTTTATTCAGACATCATATTATTACTAAGTGAAGCAAAAACTTTGGACGCCTTTTTACGAAAATTGCGCTGACGGAGGTGTATGAAATTTGCCACACTTATAGTTTATGTGTAGGAGAAGTGCAGAACGCTAATATTTTTTAAAGATAATGTTTATAAAGTGCATTAATTCGAAATATAAAACATTACACGTGCTACCATGCATTTGACACTCTAAGAAATATTTTGATGATAACGATAAAAGATCACAGATGGCGCACTAACTATTCAGGAAACAAAGTAGTTGGTCTTGAAAAATGAAGATGGCGTTTTTATCAAAAATATATTAACATTTATTATGTCGACCAATGGGCGACAACTAGTAACAACAGATACGCCAATTTCGATTATTTGGATAAAATCACAAACACACGAAGTTGGGTTTTACTCATTATTATGGTACCTACTGAGATTTTTTGTTAAATTATCCTCTTCCTTTTAAAACATGAGTTACAATTTCTTAATATTACAATATTGCCGGATAAAGAGCGACCATTTTACCTATTCCTGTTGCTAAAATTCCGGTTCGAAGGGTAAGGTATACGGTAAACTTACTTGTGCTCGAGGCCTAACATCCCGGCTTCAGGTTGGCAACGCACCATTACCACCTTTGGTGTCTCTAGGCGGAGCGAATTTCTTACCATCAGGAAATCTATCTGCTTGTTTGCCTTCCATTATCATAAAAAAACCAGTGATCTTATGTGTCGTACGTGGTAGGTTGGAAATTATCTATATTTCAACCAGTACTCGCATCTTACTAGCCTGGCAGATAAGAAGATGGTATATTTTACTCAGCAGGCCTAGACCAACACGGGGGTTAACATTATAGTAAAAAAAGTCACATTAACAACTCAATATATTACTAATTACGCAGCCGGTTTTCATATCAAGCAGCCATTTTATAATCCTACATAAGCTGTGTATTTCAATCATCTAATTATCTCCCTTGAGCTTTTTTCGACATACTAATTAGATGAAGATTACGTTTTTTCTTTCATTCTACTTATTCAATGTTTTCGTGGGGATTTTTGCAAACTTCGTCCAGCTTTTTCACTTTATTTTTGGTAACATACACCTATTTATAAGATAACAAGTTTTACTATTGCATTCAAATGCTTATTTTCTTTAAAAAAGCTTCCGTATATGAAAAAAGTCGGATTTATAATAACATTTCTAAGATAATAAGCGCTGGACCAATTAAAAAATATATCTTTACGCTCGTACCCCCCGAAGAGTTAGCTAGAGGTTGTCTGGTTAAACCAGGGCTTCCACGACTAACTGAAGACTCTAGGTCCCATAACATAATAGATGGGAAAACTATTACCAGCCGAGAACATGTCCAATATCGCTCAGGCAACGTTACTTTTGTTAGAAAATTGAAAAAAAATTCATTTTGTTTAGGTTTCCCGGCCCGTGAATTAAACTCGAGACCTCATGAGTTCAAGTCCAACACCGATCCACTAGACCACAAAGGCGATTGGTTGGTTAATTTCATTAAAACGAAGTTCGCTGAACTGATAGTGCTTTTGACACAAATTTTCAAAGACACCATTTAACCAATTCGATTTCATAAGTAAGTAAAAAGTAAGTATCTTCAC
>NJDC01003592.1:107603-120935 GCA_002245475.1 Calephelis virginiensis
TAGTTTATGTTTTTGTTTTAAATATAAGAAGCTCGAGTAAGCCTTTGACGAGCCTATAGACTAATGAGTAATTTTCTTTTACCTTAATTTATCTACTAAGCAACTACAAGTGTAAGTCCATCAACTTTTACTTAATGTAACATAAGTCACATCTGTATTGTTAATCTTAGAACAACCGCCTCATTTTAAGCCATTAAAATGTACTGTAATAGAACAAAATATCTCCACGCCCATATCCTCGAAGAGGCAGGAGAGTTACAAAAAGTCACCTACTACTAGCCGAAGACACCAATCCCCACAATAATAATAATTTATGTAGACGATGAGCATATCAACACCTGGACACATAACCAGGCACATTGCAAAATTTGAAATACAAATTTTGGTTACGGGGCTGACATGTCTACTGTATGACAAAGTCCCTAAAATAAAATAAAGATAATAAAATTTTTGTTACATTTTTGTTGCCCAACCCTGGGATCAAACCCGAGAGCTCAAGAAGTGAAATTTGACGCCTTACGACAGAGGAATCAACTTATCGAAATTTTAATTAAATTTATTTATTTGCGGAATATGTGTGTTAAAAAGTTGTTATAAAACTCTTATTCGTACCAACATATTCTACCACATTGTTGTTTGCAAATAATTAGCAAAATCAGTTTATTAGTTTTTACTATTATCTTATTTATTATCTATTTATCTATTTATTATCTATATATCTATTTATTATCTACTTTTACAGACTTAGATTGAAAAAACAGTAAAGGTTTTAAATTAAGTTTATTAGGTATACCAATTAAAAAATACATGAATAATCTTTTTTTCTAAAAAAAGTATCCTCATATCCCCGCAGAGGTAGGCAGAGGCATAACCAGGGCATCCACGACTAGCCGAAGACACTAAGTCCCACGATGTGATAGGTGGCAAGCCTATCGCCAGCCGCGAACATATCCAATCTCGGGCAACTTTGCATTTATTAGAAAATTGATAACACATGTTTTCTATTTTTTCGTGGCCCAATCCAAGAATCGAACCTGGGACCCCAAGAAGTCACGTTCGACGCCGGACCACTAGACCAGAAAGGTGAAATAAGATAATAATCATAAATCGATTTATTACGACTCGAAATCGATTTAGAGAATAATTGTATGATATGATCTTATATTATATGTGACTATCTTTTTTTACTCTCTCGCCGGAATCATTTAACAAGTTATGTTTAAAATAAATCTATCTCAAATACCTTTATTTCTATAAAAATCCTATTAGAACCTTATTAATTTAAAGCTTATGCAAACATACAGACAGAAAAATTTATACATATCTAATAACTTTTATAAAATTTTATAATTATATTATTTTATTTTTTATTCAGACATCATATTATTAATAAGTGAAGCAAAAACTTTGGACGCCTTTTTACGAAAATTGCGCTGACTGAGGAGTATGAAATTTGGCACACTCATAGTTTATGTGTAGGAGAAGTGCAGAACGCTAATATTTTTTAAAGAAAATGTTTATAAAGTGCATTAATTCGAAATATAAAACATTACACGTGCTACCATGCATTTGACACTCTAAGAAATATTTTGATGATAACGATAAAAGATCACAGATGGCGCACTAACTATTCAGGAAACAAAGTAGTTGGTCTTGAAAAATGAAGATGGCGTTCTTATCAAAAATATATTAACATTTATTATGGTCGACCAATGGGCGACCACTAGTAACAACGATACGCCAATTTTGATTATTTGGATAAAATCACGAACACACGAAGTTGGGTTTTACTCATTATTATGGTACCTACTGAGATTTTTTGTTAAATTAACCTCTTCCTTTTAAAACATGAGTTACAATTTCTTAATATTACAATCTTGCCGGATAAAGAGCGACCATTTTACCTATTCCTGTTGCTAAAATTCCGGTTCGAAGGGTAAGGTATACGGTAAACTTACTTGTGCTCGAGGCCTAACATCCCGGCTACAGGTTGGCAACGCACCATTACCACCTTTGGTGTCTCTAGGCGGAGCGAATTTCTTACCATCAGGAAATCTATCTGCTTGTTTGCCTTCCATCATCATAAAAAAACCAGTGATCTTATGTGTCGTACGTGGTAGGTTGGAAATTATCTATATTTCAACCAGTACTCGCATCTTACTGGCCTGGCAGATAAGATGGTATATTTTACTCAGCAGGCCTAGACCAACACGGGGGATAACATTATAGTAAAAAAAGTAACATTAACAACTCAATATATTACTAATTACGCAGCCGGTTTTCATATCAAGCAGCCATTTTATAATCCTACATAAGCTGTGTATTTCAATTATCTAATTAGCTCCCTTGAGCTTTTGTCGACATACTAATTAGATTATAAGATAACAAGTTTTGCTATTGCATTCTAATGCTTATTTTCTTTAAAAAAGCTTCCGTATGTGAAAAAAGTCAAATAGTGCTGGACCAATTGAAAAATATATCTTCATGCTCGTACCCCCGAAGAGTTCTAGCTAACTCTAGGTTGTCTGGTTATACCAGGGCTGCCACGACTAACTGAAAACTCTAGGTCCCATAACATAATAGATGGCAAAACTATTGCCAACCGAGAACATGTCCAATATCGCTCAGGCAACGTTACTTTTGTTAGAAAATTGAAAAAAACTACATTTTGTTTAGGTTTCCCGGCCCGTGAATTAAACTCGAGACCTCATGAGTTCAAGTCCAACACCGATCCACTAGACCACAAAGGCGATTGGTTGGTTGATTTCATTAAAACGAAGTTCGCTGAACTGATAGTGCTTTTGACACAAATTTTCAAAGACACCATTTAACCAATTCGATTTCATAAGTAAGTAAAAAGTAAGTATCTTCACGCCCATATCCCCGAAGAGGTATGCAGAGGTACAACCAAGGCACCCACGACTAGCCGAAGACACTAAGTCCCACAATGTGATAGGTGGCAAGCCTATCGCCAACCGGGCACATTTCCAATCCCGACCAACATTTTTTTTTAATTAGAAAATTGGAAAAATCCAATTTTCATTATGTTGGCCGACCCAGGATTCGAACCCAGGACCCCATGCAGTCAAGTCCAACACCCGGACCGCTAGACCACAGAGGCGATAAGTAATCATAAGTAAGTATAAAAAAAACCGTTTTCCTTGACTTCCTTTGGATTCCATCATCAGATCCAGTCTTGATGATGATGAAACCACTTCGGAAGTATACTCTTTCGAATAAAAAGAATTTTAAGATTTAATCAAGGAAGAGAAGACTTCGATTCGGAGATGTATGCTCCTGTGTTGGTTGGTTGTTGGTAAAAGGTGAGCGTGGGCTTATCGTCACTAACACCTTAACATCTGACTAGGTTTTAGTTATGCAGCATCTGGTCCGGATAGGTATTACCGCTTTACCTATTCCTGAAGACATAACGTCAGCGCTTACCAATGACGGAGAATATACACATACATACATACATACATATCTTCACGCCAAGTCCCTTACGGGGTAGGCAGAGAGTATCGAGTGCCAGACCTCACGATCCTGACAAACCTGTCTTGCTTCCTTCACATTCATAACCCTTTTCATACAAACACGCCGGTTTCGGAGACTCTTGACACCACCCTCGGATAATATCCGATTGATCTGATCGTGAAATGTCAGCCTTGGTCTCCCCGGGTACCTACATCCATCCACATTCGCATTGTATATCTGCTTTGTCAATCTTTCATCTGTCATTCTTTCCACATGACCGAACCAGCGGAGCATGCCCTTTCGCATTTTAACACAAACACTTTCTTTCAATCCCACTCTTTCTGGGATCTCACTGTTACGAATGCGGTCAGCGAGCGTTACACCACAGATTTTCCGTAGTGCTCTCATATACGGAGAATATAGTAGCCGATAAACTGTGTTATGCTCGAAACCTAACATTCAGGTGTCAGGTTGGCAGCTCACCATTACCACTTTTGGTGTCTCTGAGCGACGTGAGTTTTTTACCAATAGTAAATCCGTCTGCTTGTTTGCCTATGAATATCATAATAAATAATGACGGAGAAATCGATGAAGATACACAAAAATATATAGTTTACTTTTATAAATATAGTTTACTATTGGAAAAAAGGAATAAATAGGAGTCGGACATAATCTTCTTCTTTTGATCTTGTTTTTACGTCTGCGTTGGTTGTAAAGAGAATAATGGAAGGTCCCTAACCTACATTGACGAGATAAAGTAAATATACTATCTTCTAATACAAATTTCATGAAACTTCAAATTTCAAGCGTGATAAAGAAGTTTTTACCTCAAAACAATCTATAGTTTTCTTACAGGTACTTGAGTGTAGAAAAACAAGAATAAAATATCCGTAACCAAAAAAGATTCAAAGAATACGGTTTTCCGTTCACCCTTCAGAAAAGGAAATTGCCGCCATATATTGAAAGTTATCTACAGATCTATTTACATCGGCGGAATGTCGTTCCTTTCCGCTTAGTGCCCCTAGCACGAACATTTCACGTTTTCGAACAGTCAGGTCGAATCCGCACGTAAATTATGAACCGAATAATGTTTTCGGCTAACGTGACATTAGTTTTTAGTTCCTTTTGAACTGTTTTTTTTTGTAGAGACTTGATATACGAGTACTTTGCAGCATTGCATACACCTTATTTATGCAACAATAGCATTGAGCTCGCCATTGTGTTCCGTGATGGAGAGCAGGGTAGGTAGTAATTATTTCTTTTTACTTATACTCGTATTTTACGATATTGAAACGCAAACAAGCAGACGGATTTCCTGATGGTAAGAAATTCACACCGCCTAGAGACACCAAAGGTGGTAATGATGCTTTGCCAACCTGAGGCCGGAATATTAGGCCTCGAGCAAAAGTAAATTTACCGGCTACCTTACCCTCCAAACCGGAACACGTCATGACGTTATGGCAGGAATAGGTAAGGCGGTGGTACCAATCCGGGTGAGTCGCTGCGAAACTCAACCACCTAGTCAGATGTCAAGGTCTTAGTAACGGTAAGCATATGCTCGCCTTTTACGAGGTGCCTGGCAGGAAGGCAAATGGTCTTTTCTGCAAAGGAGCCCGGACTATCACGAGAAAACTTGCACCTGTTTTTTATAGGGATTATAGGGAATTATAGGGATGCACCATTAATATGTATGGTCTTTATAGGAATAGAACTACCTCATTATCATCAGGAGAGTCACCAGTTGTTTTAATATTTGAAAAATCCAATTAAAACATTAGGTTTATGCCTGGTAATTTTACTTCAGTATTACTGCAAAATCCCGACTTCAATTTCAATAAGTAAATCATGATAATGAGTACGAATTTTGTCTGGGATTTCTTTATCATATTCAGACTTGTTGGCAATGAGACCATTGAAAGTGCATAATTTCAAATAAGAAAAAGATTTTTTCGACATAAAAAAATAGGAGTCGGACATATAACTATCAATTTCTGAAAGTTGGTAGAAAGAAACAAATGGGCTTTTTAATTTATGTGTTCATTTTCAGCAGATCTTTGTACCTAACTCCAGTACGATTCATAATATATTCTCCACAAAGTCAAGAATGTTGCTGATAAATCTATTTTTGGTTTCTTCAAATATATAACATCGACGACAGAAACTAACATTGACGTTCATTAAAGATGGCTGCTTGATCTTATTAATAAAAATATGTTCTTTTTATCTATTGAATGTCGATAAATTTGTCTACGATCTTCAAACAGTGAAACAGCATTCCATGTTTTTTGTATTTGTATTAGTCAATAGGGATGAGAAAAATAAACAATTACTTAAAAATCAATTATCCTTTTAGAAACATCGATTTTTATTCTTACACTTGCTTTTATAAAGTGATAGATTTTCTCTAAATCGATTTTTTAATTCGGTTTCCGATCGATTTTTTAACTCCTAAAAAAATCGAGCGATAATGCTCGATTTTTTTTGGAGTCGCAGGTTTGAATTATGAAATGGGTTATTTATTTCTAATTTTTACGTGATTATTTTGATAGTTCAATAGCAGTACGTTATTCAAATTCCTTGTTTTAGTCGTAGATGATTGGGGAAGAGAATTCTTGAGTAGTTTTAAATATCAAAAAGTCTATTGTGAAATCGATTATTTAGGTTAAAAGAATCGATAGATTATTTTTTGGAAAAATCAAAAACCGATTAATGTTTTTTTGTGAAATCGATTATTTAAGTTAAAGAATCGATAGATTATTTGGTCAATGCATAGATCGATTATTGTAAAAATCGACTTTTCCCAAACCAATTCACATCTCTAACAGGTTTCGTTTTCATTCGTTTTCACAATTTGTATTCATTCGTACGCTTCTGCTCGATGTAATGCTCATGCTAGTGGTGCAGGACCGAAGAATTTTCGTTCGTTGTGTATGTCGTTGGATGTTGAAGATTGCCGTTTACCGAAAACATCTCTGACCCAGTCTGATCAGCTTACTTTGTAAGGTTTAAATGGTCTGAAATAAAATTGCAATCCGTTTTCTATTTTGTATTTATATTGCGTTCAAAAACTAATAAATTTTCACCCGTATTGGTCCGGGCTCCTTTGCAGAATGGATAATCTGCCTTCCTGTCAGGCAGCTGGTAAAAGGCGAGCATAGGCTTACCGATACTAACACCGTGACTTCTGACTAGATAATAGAGTTTCGCAGCGAATCGTCTGGATTGGTACCACTACCTTACCTATTTCAGCCGCCATAACGTCCACGCTTGCCGATGACGAGTTCCAGTTCGGAGGGTAAAGCAGCCGGTAAACAAACGTTTGCTTGGGGCCTAACATCCCAGATTCAACTGGCAACGCACCAAGGCTATCTGGGCGGCATTTTCGTACCATCACGAAGTCCGTCTGCTTGATTTCCTTCCAGTATCATAAAAAACAATATTTGCTTTCTCGCTATTATATTCAATAATATTTTTAAGAATTCAAAACTAATTTTTACAAAACTTTTTAACATTACGTCATAATCTTAAATCTTCAAAATAAAATATTTAAAAAATACTGAAACCAAGTAATATCATAATACTATCGTCTTTGTGGTCTAGCGATCCATTTGTTGGACTTGACTGCACGAGGTCCCGGGTTAGATTCCTGGGTCAACAAAAAGAAATCTATTTTTTTCTAATTTTCTAGCAAAGTAAAACGTTGCTCGGGATTGGATATGTAATCTATCACATTGTGGGACTTAGTGTCTTCGGCTAGTCGTGGGTGCCCTGGTTGTGCCTCTGCCTACCTCTTCGGAGATATGGGCGTGAAGATATAAGTAATATCAAAGTCACCTTATTCTTTTTTCTTTCTGTTTATCCGCTAACTTCTTCCACAGAATAATCTTTTTTGGGCATACTAACAGTAACAACAAAAGCGACTTTTCACAACATAGTATATAACAAAGTCGTTTCCTCTGTACCTATATTCCTTTGTATGCTTAAATCTTTAAAACTACGCAACGGATTTTGATCTGAAAGTGAATTTGAAAGTGATTGAAGAGGAACGTTTATATGTATCCGGTGAAGCCGGCGCGAGATGCTAGTATCTAAACAAAATACATAAAAGTAGAAAAGATTTCTTAAACCTAGTATAGTGAACCAAAGATAGGAAGTAAATATAATAATTATTTCCATATCATCACTCTTGTAAAACATCTTTAATTGTCTAAATTTTTTGAAGAAAAAGCTGATGCATAATATGGCTAATGTTAAGTAGAGGATAATATCCCTATATGTTATTTCTTAAAAAAAGTATCTTCTCGCTCATATCCCCGAAAAGGTAGGCAAAGGTACCAGAGCATCAACGACTAGCCGAAGACCAAGACATTAAGTCTCATAATGTGATAGGAGGCAGCCTATTGCCAACTATATATATATCCAATCCCGGGCAACGTTTTTTTTTATTAAATAATTGAAAATATGCATCCTAATTTTTTAGTTGCTTGAAGACCGCTAGACCACAGAGGCGATTTTTATTTAGCAAGTGATAATTATGTGATACTGGCTTCTGGAATGAATCTGTCTGTTGGATCCATTGACCTATAAGTATAGTTACATGGGGCACACAAAAAGTTTTGTACTTCTAGCTATTCGGAACTATTTAAATTTCAAATGATATATTTTTAAAATATTGCAACCTCTTTAGTAACACAAAAATGGTGGGAAATAATTTGTCAATTATTTTTTCATCGCACATCAAATTTCTACGTACGCAACGAAAACGGAATTAAGTCGAAAAAAAATTATTTGATAATTTTTAATGATTTTAAAAGTTCTCTTTCTCCGCAAGACTGTGTTGCTCTTCTGCAAAATGCTTGTAGGAGAGAAACACCTTGTTTGAGCACCGTGAGGCGATGGTTTGCTGAATTTGAGAGCGGTCGAGTGTCATTATATGACTAATTTCATAAAGGGCGGCCTTCAGCTGCCGTCTACGAAAATAATGTGGCTACTGTTAAGCGGTTAATTGAAAAAAAACCCCGGATTACCTATGAGATAATTCGAGGAATGTTGGGGATTGGTATGAGCTAAATTCAGAAAATTTCACACGAAGTATTGAAAGCTCGGAAATTTTGTTGTCGTTGGATACTTTATGAACCATGACATTCTAATGCTGTTTATGACATTGTCACAGGAGTCAAAACGTGGATTTATTGTTTTGAAACCGAAGAAAACAGCAATCTTGTGAATGGGTGTATGAAAATGAGAACAGGCCAACAAAAGTGGTACAGGCGGGAAACGTTGAAAAAAAAATGCCATCTGTACAATTCCACTTTAAGATCAAAGAGTGTTAATACCGAGTGGTATTCTACCATTTGTACATTTCTACCCAGGGTGTTAGAAAAAGTTCGCGAAAGATGACAATAAATCCGCATTGTCCTACAACATGATAACGCTTCTTCACACACCGCCAACAAAACAAAGTTACTAATCCTGCGCATAGCCCCAATCTACTCGTAGCAACCTGTGATTTCTGTATTTTCCCTGAAATCAAAGATTTGATAAAACGTTCTATGTTTACCAACTCTGAAGAGGCAGTGATAGCGTTCAATCAGCCCGTAAAAAACATGCCTTAAGATCTGTGGTCCTCCTGTTTTAAAAAAATGGTTCGATCGCATGAAAATACGTTTAAAATGTAAAGGATATTATTTAGAAAATCAATAAACACACTATTTTGGTCATAACATGTTTTTTTTTTAAGTTACGCAAAATTTATAGTGTGACCTACGTATACGTCGATTCCAACGGTATTCATGCAACTGAATTTGAAATAGAACATTGTTGCACTTCTTTACGTATTCCTATTTCTATGCTTGGATCTAACTCATAGCAGTCACAGCTCTCTGGAAAGTTTCATGTTCTTTTTTCTGATTGCACGCTCGACAATTTTACTTAATATAATATTCACGGACATTTATAATAAAAAACATTACTGCGGCTGCTAGAACGATACGATACGAGGTAGATGACACCTCTTAGCACAAACATGTTGTATTTGTACCTAATGTGTCGTACACATACACATCTTCACATCGAGTCCTTTACAGGGTAGGCACAGAGAATCGAATTCCAAACTTCACGATCCTAACATACATATCTGGCTTCCTTTACATTCATTACCACTTTCATACAAAAACGTCGGTTTCGGAGACTCTTGATACAACCCTCGGATAATCCGGATTCTCGGAAATGTCAGGTATATCTGCTTTATCAATTTTTAATATGTCATTTTTTCTACATGACTGAACCAGCGGAGCCCTTTCTCATTTTAACTCCAAAACTTCTTTTAGACCCCACTCTTTCTCGGATCTCACTGTTACGAATTCGGTCAGTAAGCGTTACATCATAGACTTTTCGTAGCGCTTTCATTTCGACTGCGTTTAACCTAATTTCATTCTTTTTCTATTATATCCAACTCTTGCTTTCATACAACAACGTTTATAAGAGCACAGAATCATGCAAAGCGAGTCTAGCTTTATGGCTCAAAACCTCACTTTAAGCACTTACCCAGCGCTCCATTCACACTATTTCCTGCACACACTCTCCTTTACATCATACTACATCACATACATCATACTATGTGAGTGATTAATTTTTGAATATATTTATATACTTATAGAAATGTATTAGACATTTAAATATCTTTATCCTTATCTTGTGTGCATGTGTGTTCAAGAAGATTCGAGAATGGTTTAAATTCACAATTTGGTCCACAGGAAAATGTTTTCTTCACTGTTTTTTTTAAATTGTAAGTAATCATTGATTTTGAAATGTTTTACATTGGATCCAGTAGACTGCGCTAGTAGGAAAGCATCAAATATTATCTAGTAGCTGTTAATGTCAAGCAATACAAAGTTTGGCGGGTCGGCATGCGAAGAAAATGAGCATTTAGGTCACCTGATGGAAAGAGATCATCGCCGCTTACGGACACCCTCAACATCAGGAGTATCAATGATGCGTTGTCTACCTTTAAGGAATGAGTACGCTCTTTTTTTGAAGGTTCCTAAGTCATATTCGTTAGGAAATATCGCCTTCGGTAACTGATTCCACAAAGGTGTAATGCGGGGTAAGAAGTATTTTCAGAATCCCGCAGTTATAAATTGCCACGCATCAAGATAATGGGCCTTCTTTTATTAATATTTTTTCCGAAAAACCTGCGTCTAGATAACACTGTACAAGTGTGGCCAAAATGTGAAGCAGTTTGTTGTCGATGCGCTCATAAACATACTATTTCCTTTTTTAGTGCTTTGTTTACAATTAATACAAATTATAGTAGTTAGTCTTTATACTTTAATATTTAATGCTCGTATATAACGTGCTGCTTACAAATTTTCTTATTTTTTAGGAATATGTATTTCACTTTTACTTTTAAGTAGCCTAGATCTTTAATTTGTTGTCCGCGAGCAGAAAAGGATAATTGTTAGTTTGGGAGTTATATATATATATATATATATATATATATATGTAATATTATATTGTTCTTAGTCCATAATAGTACCCAAAACTCTGATGCGATGTCCAAAGGTGAAACTAAGCGAAACGAATAAGCTCCATAGAGCATTCCTCATGATATATGCGATAGAAAACACTGAGTGACCTATCATCTCTACGCAATGCCAAAGAATCAAGCCGATTAGTAATGAACCGGTCATTGACAAATCGAGACGCTCTAGGTTGGATGCGGCCAAAAGAAACGAGCTAGTACTCGGGAGCCCCTGCCCAGAGTTGAGAACAGTACTCCATGTGAGGCCGAATTTCCGCTTTGACAAATTGCAAGCGATGAGTCAGCTTGCAGTCCCTATAACAATGAGTGTTACTAAATTGCAACATGTCATTAATATGCAGAAGTGTAGGAGAAAGCACACAGCCTTCGGTAGCACCAGCATTGTCAGGCTTGGGCTTCTAGAATGTACCTTCGACAACAACAGCCAATGCTTCTCCCTTAATGCAAATGCTTGCTCCCGTCAGTGTGGTAAGTAAACGAAGAGATCACCAGCTAATCGACCATGACGAAAACACTGTTGTCGATCTTTTAATAGCGGGTGCTCCTCCTAGTACATTAAGAGCTGACAGCTTTTTATACATTCCATAACTTTGGAGAACAAGGAAGCTATAGCAATGGGTCGTTAATTGAACATTCCAAGCTGAATATAATCATGGTGTAAAATAACAAAATAGACATTCTAATAAACACCTTACAACTACTTTAAAATATTATGAATAAAATTACATCCCAAAGAACTCCTCAAAACTCAATTCATTGTTTGAACAAGATTTTGCATGTGTTCACAAATGTTATGCTATGAAAGTTATGAGTGCAGAACAAGCATTTATAATTTAGGGTTTGAATTTGCATTTTAACATCTTATGTAAACTCAATAAGTGTTTGTTAATGAAATCACGAGGGACAAGCATTTGTTGATTATCATAATTGAATTCGTACCACCTACAGCTAATTTCGTATTAATTTGGTTTCATAATTAATGTAAATTACTGATTAAAATGTTAATAGTGGCCGAATGTTATGCAAATTGGCGAGTACGAATGGTGGATGTGGTAATCTAATGTTGTAATTGATTTGACATATGAGTGTCAACGTCAACTTTGTAAATGTAACTTAACATACTCGTAACTATATTTCTCTGTTTTGGCGCCATCGAGAGAAAAGATGGTCGAAGTTTTTTCACAATAATTGAATTTCGTGGTAATATTGAGTGAAATCAGTCAATTTTGGTGGCATTTTGTACAATTTTGTTCAGTGAAAGTGCACAAATGAAATAATCATGAAGAAATTAGCGTATCGTATATTTCCTCGCTGCCGCCAAATCTCATTACATGAGCTTGTGTAAAAAGGCCACCGCTTTACCCAAGAGTGTGACATGACTTACTGACGACTTATGAGTGATAATTAATATAAAATTTGATGCAAATTTCTACTTGACTAATGGCAAAATACTAACAAGATAGCCAAAACCTAAAAAAAGAAAAATAATCTGTATTTCTTTTAAATTCCTAATTACTTTCATTGTTTTGAGATAACTAAAAGAATAATATTATAGAAATTATCAGCACCATTTTAGTAATTTTCTCGTCCACTACAAAGCATAGGTCTCAATCAACCTCAACGGTGATATATTTACATATTTTACAGAATTTTTCTCTGGTTATTTTCCAAACCTGTAGGTATTCGAGAAGACAGACTATAAATATAATATTTTTAATATTAATAGGCGGTATACTAGTATACAAATTATTTATGATTTACGCGAAATAATTTAAAATCTAAATGGTTTATTTAAATGATGAATGAAGTCTTTTCTCTTACCATTAGTACAACCGAATGTTTGTGGGCTACAAAAAACTATAACTTTTCTTATTGATAGGTGTTACAGAAGAGGCTTTTAAGAATGCCAACATTAAACAAAATCCATTAATGTAATAATAAAAATTATTATGAAAGTTCTTTAATGTCAAAAATATTCACAGAACAATATTTTTTTTTTTGCTAATACAAACTTGGTTGCGTAATTTTAGTCCGGTCAATTTAGACATTCGAAGTTACATAAAGTCCCAACAAGCTGAATTTCTGTGAAGTTGTTCAAAACATAATTATAAACAATGTCTAGAAGTTAACCATCATTCCCCTGTAAGGAAAAAAATTAATTCAAGGTCAAAGGTCAAAAAAATGAGTTTCGCGATTTTCAGCAAAACGGTAAGTTTTATCACAAAAGTACCTCAGACAAAAATTGTAGATCATAAAATTATCTATAAAAATGTATCAATTCTTTTTTTCTTACGAGCCACCGTTTCTGAGATATA
>NJDC01003592.1:121171-135100 GCA_002245475.1 Calephelis virginiensis
TTTTGCTATTACAAACTTGGTTGCGTAATTTTAGTCCGGTCAATTTAGACATTCGAAGTTATATAAAGTCCCAACAAGCTGAATTTCTGTGAAGTTGTTCAAAACATAATTATAAACAATTTCTAGAAGTTAACCATCATTCCCCTGTAAGGAAAAAATTTAATTCAAGGTCAAAGGTCAAAAAAATGAGTTTTGCGATTTTCAGCAAAACTGTAAGTTTTATCACAAAAGTACCTCAGACAAAAATTGTAGATCATAAAATTATGTATAAAAATGTATCAATACTTTTTTTCTTACGAGCCACCGTTTCTGAGATATACATACATATCTTCACGCCAAGTCCCTTACGGGGTAGACAGAGAGTATCGAGTGCCAGACCTCACGATCCTGACAAACCTGTCTTGCTTCCTTCATATTCATAGCCCTTTTCATATATATTATAAAATTAGGCACATATATATATATTACAACTCTAGATGTATACCTGGCGTACTCATGCATATTGTGACGATAACAACTTTTATAACTTTTTGAATGATTATATCTCAGAAACGGCAGCTCGTAAGAAAAAAAAGTATTGATATATTTTTATAGATAATTTTATGATCTACAATTTTTGTCTGAGGTACTTTTATGATAAAACTTACCGTTTTGCTGAAAATCGCGAAAAGTTCATTTTTTTTACCTTTGATCTTGAATTAATTTTTTTTCTTACAGGGGAATGATGGGGAACTTCTAGACATTATTTATAATTATATTTTGAACTATTTTACTCAAGTTCAGCTTGTTGGGGCTTTATAAAACTTCACTCTCATTTTTTGGTCTAAATTGACCGGACTATTTCCAAAGAAACTGAGTAAAACATTTGAAAAGATCTTTTTAAAATTTTAATTAGAACCATGTTTCGAGTTCTGACATGCCTTCTCCATTAGCGTTGTTAGTAACTCCATTTTTATCTTATGAACCCCTTATTCGGCAAAAACAGAAAATGCTTATTACGTTATTTGTTTTATATAATGAGGCGAGATTCAAAGATTAGGGTTGATCTCAATTATTGTTAATACTTCAGCCATTATTGGAGTCAAAAGATAAAGATGAAACTGCCGAGAAAATATAAAATAAAAATGTTCGACCGCAATTAAATGTTACGCTGTCATCCTAACACGCTGTCAGCCTAATACGCTTTGTGTGTACGTGTCTGTTTGCATGACTGTGTGTTTTTGTGCATGCATGTGTGCGTGCAGTGTGTAGTGCGTGTGTATACCTACGTAAGTATCTACGTGACTCAAATTAAAAGAATTCTTCATGTCAGTACGCCCAAAGCCGTAAGCAGAGGTACAACCAGGGCATCGACGACTTGCTGAAGACACTACGTCCCGCAATTTAAAAGTCAACCGAATAACGTTGTTTTAATTAGAAAATTTAACAAAACACATTTTCTTCTTATCGATTGTCTTCTGATCGTGCAATCCGGGGAAAGAACCCGAGACCTCATGAAGTCGAGTCAAACAAACGGACCGCTGAAACACAGCTGCAATATATAGTTAGTCAAATTAGCAAATCAATATCGAAGTTAGGATTTTATGATACAAAAACTTATTTACAAAATTAAACTCACATATTATCATAATAATACAATTAAAAAACATTATTTTCTAATACGTGCATGAGTAATGAAGAATTTATGTAAAATTCACAGATCAGGCAGCTTTCGTGTAACATACATACAAAGTACAGGAAAGACGACTTTGTTCTCATAATTCAGTTTTGACAAAAGCAAAGATACGTGAAACTTTAACTATTGAAAGAGCTTGTATTTATAACGGCCTCAAAAGGAGGAGGATCTAAATTCGTCTCTGTTTTTCGGGTTCCTTAGCTAAACGCTGAAATACAGAACCCTTATAGATTCATCATGTCTCTCTGTCAGTCCGTCCTTATGTGACAGCCTTTTTTATCCGAAACATTAACATCCTGATGATAGAAACCTCATTTTAATTTTTCTCAACTTCATAGCTTGCGTGAGAGACACTTCTAAAGTGGAGAAATGTTTCTCTTTCAAATTAAGAGATAGACAAAACTCAAAAACATATGTGATACTAGCTGTTGCCCACGTGGTCCCGCAGGAACATTGTTTTGGAATAAAAGCTATCCTATGTGATAATTCAAGTCAATCTCAATGTGTGTATCAAATTTCATGAAAATCGGTTTAGTAGTTTTTGCGTGAAGGAGTAACAAACAAACTGTCAAACTTTCGCATTTTTATTATTAATAGAATACATTATCATGTAAACTTCCATCAAAAATTGGTTTATACGAGATCTAGTAATTAGTTTTTTTTTTATAAGTGCTGTGACATCAACGTTTAAAAAAGTTGTACTAAAGTGATAGGAGTTGTCACTGTGAAGTTTGGAATTGTACAATTGTTTAGTCTAACAATTTTAATATAATGTCTTTGACATTGTGAATCCACGTAAATTGCAGAATTGAAGTAAACTGCAACTACTGTTGAGTATATATGAAATATATGAATGAACTCATGAAAGATCATTTACATTATGATTGCTACTACGGAACCCTTCATGGGTGAGTCCTAATCGCACTAGACCGCCTTTACTTACTTATATATTTGATTTACAAGCCAATAATAATTGGTTAATTATTAATGGTTCAATTTAGAAAGGTGTGGCATTTAAACTAGTATTATTAAAGTTATGCTTATTTATATCCACGCCAAATCCCTAACAGGGTAGGCAAATAATATGGAGTGGACCAAAGGTTACGTTCCTTGCAGACCTGCCTAGCTTCCCTGACATACGTTACCCTTTTCATAAACACACGTCGATTTCGGAGACTCTTGATAACATACTTAACTTATTAGTTATACTTTTTGTATAAGTTTTGTCTATAATGACGACCTCACCAATGAAACGTACGTCATGAAATAGATTGAGTGGGTTTTTGCGATTTATTTACTGCGTTTCATTATATTAAACCTAAGGGTCGAAACACATAACCGCGTTGCGGCGCCGCGCTGCTAGAATCAGCAGAAGCGTCACTGTCGATTGTAGCAGTGCTTCGCTATTTAGGGAACGTACCCATACTACGTGACGAGAGTCTACGCTGTACAATAATTACTACGTAAAAACTTGAAATCTTTGTATATACTACGAGTGGTTACCGACGGGAGGGAAGGGTCAAAAAATCTTAAAATATAGGTCACGTAGTATGAGTGCGTTCCTTTACAGATCTATTTAAAACAGAGTAAGATCATTATAATAATACATAAGGAATAAGTTTCTCACGATGGTCCATGGCAGAGACACGTCTATGATGCCAAATCGCAAACTGACGATTTCAACGGCGCGGTGCAGCAATGTGGTTATGTGTTTTGGCCCTAAATTTAAGAATTATTTTTTTACTTTACAAGGGGCAAATTCGGCAAGAGTATCTTAAATTGCAAATAACTAAAGTATTTTTTTCGATCATCTATTTATACCTTACCTAAAAGTGACGCTGACTATGTCTTATTGTAGAAGGAGGCAATCATGCAGAAAAATTGGTTTCTGAGAGCAACTTTCATCAATAATTTCCTCTGAAGCGAAAATTCGTACAATGCCTCAGAGAGTTGTATCAAATAAGTCTCGAGAGCGTTTGTCAGTGAATATCAAATTATATATCAAGAAGCTTGTAGAGAGTCAAGTTTGTATATTAGTAAACCGAGCCTCGTTTTAAATGATATTTTTAGGTTTTTTAAGCAGAAGAGTTCAGTTGTTGATCATGATGACAACTTATATTCTTTTTCATATCTCGTTGTCAAAATATATATAAATCAACTGACATAAAAAAATTATCTTCACGCCCATATCCCCGAAGAGATTGGCAGAGGTACAACCATGGCACCCACGACTAGACGAAGACACTAAATTCCACAATGTAATAGGTGGCAAGCCTATCGGCAATCGGGCACATATCCAATCCCGGCAACTATTTTATTAGAAAATTGGAAAAACCAAAATAAATCATCTTGCATGTTTTGCGAAAGGCAGTTTCTTTTAAAAAAAGAATAAATGTTTTAAGAGCAGTAAAACTGTAAATGTGTCACAGTTTAATAAACTAAAGATGTCAGTCTTACATCTAGCTGAACTACAAAATACAAGTTATTTTTTTATAACTTCAAATTAAAGAAGGGATTAGGAATAAAACATTTTATTGTTTAATAATAATATTAAGTTGCCAAATATCTGGTACTTACAGTAAGTTGTTACAAATTTTTATGATCCAGCATATTGTGACAAATTTTGTCACAATATGACATGCAAATGTGTAGTTGGATTTAATTGTGATAACAAAAATTTTATTGTGGTTAGTTAAAAAAAATACAAAAACTTTGATAATTATAATAATGAGTTGTGGATTCCGTCACAAATAGCCATTTTTGTTTTTTATTCTGTGATGGTAGTAGTCGAAGATCTGAAGTTAGGTCGATCTACGCCAAACTGAAAAAATCTGGACATTTTTATTTTATTTTTTAGAATATGTTTTATGCATTAATTGATGCAATATTAATATTTTATCCCGACTTAAAGTAGTACGAAGTTGCAGAAGTTGGTTTGCCTGTTGTTTATCTCGATTTCCAGGTACAAACAAATAATTGTCGATGCTGGTTACTTTCACGGGATCGGATAGTACGAAAAAAATTTATCAACATATATGCAGCTTCATTACAATTTTATTATAATTTAAGTTGATATATAGTGTTGGCTGAAAAAAAATTAAAAATGTTAAAAACTTTTTCTTTAATAATTAAAAATATTCGGTCCAGGTTTTTTTTAGGCAGCACATTTTTAATATATTTTCTGATATACTAAATTTGCTATAAAACCGATATCATCCTGTTATCAGTTTGGTGTAGGTAGACCTAACTTCAGATCTTAGACTATAGCTAGTTTACAAATAACGTTAAACATAACAAATAGCAGTGTAGGAGTTAAAGTAGTAGTTATAACCAACGGTTTTGTCTATTTAACTTTCGCATATACACAGGGTTATATAAACCATTCGGAATCAATAAGACTTTCGTCGATCTGTAAAAGAAATTGAAATTTTGAAAAAAAAATTACAATTTTTATCCGACGCAAATGACAAGGTTAGTTTATAACGTAAATAAACACACAAGCTGATGACGTTATGACTCGTACCAGGTAACAAGTGAACCATTTTTTATTATTTTTATATTTTTATGGTATGGAAGGCAAACAAGCAAATGGATTTCCTGATAGTAAGAAATTTATAACGATAAGAGACACCAAAGGTGGTAAGGAGGCCGGAATTTTAGACCTCGAACAAAAATAAGTTTACCAGCTACCTACCACCCCTCCGACACGGAATACGTCAACGGCAAGCACTGACGTTAGAGCGATGCTACCAATCTGGGCGAATTGCTGCGACACTCTACCACCTAGTTATATGATTTTTTTAACATTATATAACAAAATTATTTTCTCTTTACTCTACTTCAGTAACTTTTTAAACTATTATTTATTTTTTCATTTTCTTTCAGTCTTTAGCAATGACAAGTGCACACTACACAGTAACGAAGAAACTTTCTGGTGGATACTTTATATTAAATAAATAAATGTAGTTTTAAATATCCCTGGCCAAGTCACACTAATTATTATTAACCTATTTCTGACGCAAGGAAATTATATACTTTTGTTATGGACTTTTTAAACACTACTTTAACTTAATACGGAATAAATATGACAAAAACCCACACCCATAAAACAGTAGAGAAACACAATATTAGTTACCATATAATAAAATTGGTAAACTTAAACATAAATACCTACAGAACCCTCGGTACGTGAGTCCCGACTCGTACTTGGCCGGCTCATACTTTTTTCACTTAATAAAAAATAAATTTAAAATTTAAAAACCCCCGACACAAGATCTTAATTTCCCTTTAAAAAGTAAAAATCGGTTAATCTCCCCACTTTCACCCCCCACAACTTTTAAGCGGCTCAACCGATTTTCATCAAACATATTTAAGAACACTAGAACATAAGTTACCTTTATTACCAAAAAAAACTAACTTGAAATCACTGCATCCGTTCAGGAGTTATGATGCCACAGACAGACACACAGATAGACAGACACGTCAAACTTATAACACCCCTCTTTTTGCGTCGGGGGTTAAAAATGAATATTAACATTTTGCTAACACGTCAAACACAGCCTATCTAGTGGTGGTATTATATGCATTTTTAGTTACCAAGCTAAACTTAATCTAAATTCTTTAGCACTTAAAAGTGTGCCAGGTGTAATATTTTTTGCGCAAAGTGATTAGGTTAACGACTACCTAATGACCTTCCCAGCGGTGTATTAATTTTGTTCTCCACCTTGATTGCTTCTTTAGACCGCACACGGGCGATTAGTCTTCATATATGGTTCGAGGAACTTTTATTCCGAGATCATTCTAGTTGAGGTAAAATAAATCTCGAGAGTATTTTTTTACTAAAACACCAATAAGCTCTCCTTATTTACCAACTTTGGAAATAGAAGAAGGAAATTAGAAACTCTGATAAAAATAACTACTTAAAAAAACCGACTTAAAAACTTAAAAAAAACAAAGATTTAATATTAATTAAACCGACTTTAAAACTTAAAAAAAAACAAAGATTTAATATTAATTATTTACTACCCATTATTTACATGTGCCATATACTACTACTTTGACCTATTAGTAAATAGTACATAGCAAATAATAGGTAGCATATAATAAATATTTTTATAATTTTTTAGCTTTACTTTTTAAGTCGGTTTTTTAATTTTGTTATTTTTATTTATTACTTTTTAGTTTATTACTGATATGATTTGATTCAATAAAGTAGATAAAAACTAAATACTAAAACTAATGGGCCTATAATTATGTATTAAAATTTTTATGGGACCAATTTGATACCTTTCCGCATAAAAAAAAAAACGCAAATCGGTCCAGAATCTCGACGAAATCAGTACACAAAAAAAAATTATCACCGAAATGATAACCTCCTTCTGTTTTTTTAAGTAGGTCAAAAATAAAAGAGTCCAATATTTAATGTATGACTGCCATGTTTTTAGCATCTCAGCCTCGGTAATTTCTAAAGCAATTTTATTTATTTTTTATATTTGAATAGGCAAACTGCTCCTAAGCCTAGATTTGATACTTATACGTAGGAAATCAAGAAATATACTTATTGATATCAAAGTCGGGATTTTTGTAATTTTACTATTCTGTGGTTGAAAAATGACAGAATAATCGATAAGAGAAGTAAAAAAAATAGAAAAATCGAAAATAAACCCTCCACCATTTTGGAAGTCGTATAACATTAGAAATAATATTGTAGATTCTGATTGCGAAAACCGTTTAATAATTGAAAATACTAAGCGTGTTAAAAAAACTCTTCAATATAATTCACTTTCCGTCGCCAAACCTAGTTAGTAATAAAATGAAAAATCTCCAACACTTTTTCACATTGAATGCAAAATCACAACTTGGAAAATTCTGTAAGAAACTTTTTCTAGTTCTCATAATCTCCTATTGACATTTTTCCCACGAAATGATGAGTTGGTATTCTTTAATATCTATCGATTTTCAGACTTGGAACTTAACAAAGAAGAGTCAATTTGTTACGGAGTTATTTTAGAGAAAATGGACGTGTAGACGAGATTATTTGTATGATTTTATGGTTTACCCGCTCCTAAAAGGATGAATTTCTCAATTCTACTGCTTGTTTTGAAGTTATACTTCTTTAGCGCGATTTTAATAAAAAAATATGTGTGTGAATTTTTACGATGCGGGCGAACACCGAGAAAAAAAACAACGTTCTAAAGTTCGTTGATAAATACAGGCAACTATTTAAAGTTAGTTGCTAATTTTGAAGTGAAAACTTCTTTGGCGACGTTGCGCACTTTTTTTAAAATGGATAAAAACTTCTAAACTCGCATCAGAACACGTGACTTGATCGAAAATTCGTAAGACGGCGCAGGGCGCTTGCGCGAATGTTCGTGTAGTCATGTTTGTGTACGATAGCGCAAGAAATGAATATTGTATTCTACCACATAAATGATAGTACTTTCATACTGATAAATAAAGCAATTCGTTCAAAATTATTTCCTAAACATTCCAAAATATCAAAAATGCTCAACGTTATTATTCAAATTTTCACTCCTGCCGGAGTGTAACCCGTTCTTTTTGTAAGTTTTGTAAAAAATGTTATCAACCTAGTTATTTGTTATTTCGTTACGCCAAAGAAGTATAACTTCTTATCAGCGTACATATTACATGCTCGAAAAATGCGATTAAGTTCTTTTTGTATGTTGGTTCCTCAATCACTCGAGCAATATCAAGCCGGCTTCGATAAACCTTTTTTTAAAAATAGTTTATGATGACGAGGTGGTCCAACATAAAGAAAATGGATCACTTTTCATACAAATTTTGCCCTGGATCCAACAAAACACTACAATGTTTATAATACTCTATTCAATCAATATTTTCTCTGAAATCAAATCTATGACCCAGACACTTTCTTTTAGAACTATATCTACTAAAAATATTAAAATTTGAGGTTACGTCCTTTGGGAAAATTTAAATTTTTATGCCCAAAAAAATGATTTAAAGCGCTAGTTAACAAACAAATTTATTTAATAATAAGCATATGATATGTGAAAAGAATTTGACAACATAACATATTTTTTTCGATATGTAAGTATGAAAAACTTGATTATTAATGTCATATACATATTGTCATATGATAAATATTTGAAGCAAAGACATTTAAATATTTAGTAGGTGTCTATCAAAAGCCCAAAAGATTTAGTTGTTAAACAAATTATTTTCGTATAATTCAGGCAAAGAAAACATATTGTACATTTGTTTTTTATTTTACACTTTACATTGTTTGTTGCCTTCTGAGATGTAACATATTCACTACATTCACGCCTTTATCCTGGTAGAGGTAGGCATAGGCACAACCAAGGCACCCACGAGTCCCACGACTAGCCCAAGATACAAAGTCCCACAATGCGATGGATTACAAGCCATATAAATTATATAAATATAGCCATAAAAATTATATACATTTTCTATTTTTATATAAATTTTAAAGAAAGAAAAAATTTCGCCCCAGACAGGATTTGAACCTGTAACCTTTCGTCTCAAGCCGACGAATGCTCTAACCAATTGAGCTACTGAGGATTCAAGTCCCGTGGCGAAATTTTTAATTCCTTTCCTTTCTATTTTTTTGTTGTCCGACCCGGGATTCGAACCCGGTTAGGTTCCGGACTCATTGCTCTTTATAGCAATCTCTACAAACTAATTGTAAATGAAATAAGTAAATTAGATTTATAAGAAAAAAGAAAAGCTACGTTACTTTTTAAATACTTTTAAATTACTTTAAATTGTAAGTGTTTGCAGATTTGGTCCACGTATTTTTATCTTGTTCCGACTACTCACTTTCACTTACGCTAATGACATCATTGCCAATGATAATCATCATCAATAATTCCATAAACTATCAGGAAACATTATGCAATTTAAGAAATATTTAAAAGTCACTAGTGGGATGCCAATGGCATATAAAATTTGTAATATTTTTCATGCCATTTACACTAGCATTTGCACAACAAAGAATCATATAAATAAACGAGGTAAAACAGAAATTTGTTTCAATAAAAAGTAATTAAAAAAACTAACAAAGTCTATTTAATAAATGAACAAAAATACATTTTTGAATGAATAGGAATGAGATAAAAATAAAAAAAAGAGTACCTTTACGATATTTAAATTCCCGTCATCGACTGGCTCAGAAAACTATCTGGAGAATACTTTCGGCGCTATAAATCTTTTAAACGGTCATGCAAATGTAGTGGGACCTACGCTTAAGACTTCGCCTGTGACTTTATTGAGCCATGTTTATGGAGGTTCGTGTTTTTAGAACTTAATCTTGAAAGACAAATTTTGAGGCTGGTTTTCGTTTTGGTATCTACTATTTTAAATTTTTATGTAAGTTACCGCTACTAGTGTATATTTTTCGAAAAAAAGGGAAGTTCGCAATACGATACGATTTTGTCATCATTTGACTAGTTTTAAAATATTAGAATTGAAGAATTGAAAACCTACCCTTTTTTGGAATCGGTTAAAAATACAGTTTTTTTTATTAAACAGATAGGATTTGTAAGAAAATAATGAATCAAGAAATTTATGATTACATTTTATTATGCCCAACAATTTTACAAAATTAGACATTATTTCAGTTTTGACTGTACGTCAATGTCCAACCCAATTTAACAGAGTTTTGGCGCCATCGAGAGAAAAGATGGTCGAACTTTTTTCATAATTATTGAATTTCGTGTTGATATTGAGCGAAATTAGTCAATTTTGGTGGCATTTTGTACAATTTTGTTCAGTGAAAGTGCACAAATGAAACAATCATGAAGAAATTAGCGTATCCAGTATTTCGTCGTTGCCGCCAAATCTCATTACATGAGCTTGAGTAATGAGGACACCGCTTTACCCAAGAGCCTGACATGACTTACTGAAATCGATTTTTACTAGATAACCTTATTCTAAGAGGAGACAATTCATGTATCTAGAAAGAAATATGATCTGTATAAAGCAAGCAATTTATTCAATATACTGTGACCATAGCGATAGAACAGATATACGAGTATCTGGGAAAACGTACAAAAATCTAAAACAAAAGCAAGACTTAATTGGCATTTTTGCAACAAAATACAAAAACATACAACGTCTAGATTTTTCGAGTATTTGTGTTCAGAAAAAGTTATCCTCGAAACAATGGCATAGATCTCAATGACATACATCTACACTTCGTATTGACTCTCGCAGGAACAAAGATTCAGTTGAACACAATAAAACACAAAATATGTACACACGTATCGGAGAGCACAAATAATAAACTCTGCTACCAAATCGAGTGGCTTGAGTTATGACAAAACTTGCCCGATAGCGCACAAGTGTAGCTACTTACATGGATACAAATTTAATAGATGTGTTATAAAGTAACGGATATAATGAATTTTTTAACCTCGCGGATAAAGAGAAGTGTCATAAGTTTGACATATGTATGTATGTGACTATGGCATTATAACTTTTGAACGGATTGACCGATTTTTAAAGCGGTTTTTTTTTGTTTTAAACACTTAAGTATCGCCTCTGTGGTCTAGCGGTCCGGGTGTTGGACTTGACTGCATGAGGTCCCGGGTTCGAATCCTGGGTCGGCCAACAAAAAGGAAATTGGATTTTTCTAATTAAAAAAAATGTTAGTTGGAATTGGAAATGTGCCCGCTTGGCGATAGGCTTGCCACCTATCACATTGCGGGACTTAGTGTCTTCGGCTAGTCGTGGGTGCCTTGGTTGTACCTCTGCCTACCTCTTCGGGGATATGGGCGTGAAGATACTAAACACTTAAGTGATCGAAGTGGTTCTTAGTTACATTACATGTAGGTTTTGTTGAAGCTTTATTGGTTTCGGTTGTTTTAGTGTTATTTATATTTAATGAAATTGCGTCTTTTAAATTTTTTAAAGAATTAGATAACTGCCCAGTTGACGATAGGTTTACTACTTGTCTATGGGACTTACTTCGGCTAATTTAAGGTGACCTAGTTGTATCTCTGCCTAAGACTGGAACTAAAGTGTTAAGTAAAGTATTTTGTGGAAATGAGCAGGTTTATTTAAGAAAGGTGTATATGAAATGAAGTCGATTAAAAGTATATAAATATTTTAAAGCGTTGTTAGATATTTTTGTTAATGGATTATTCATGGACGAGGTTTCGGTTACCAAAGCATATCTTTGGTCGTACGAATACTTGCGGTGCAACATAATCAAAAAGATATGAGAGCAAATCCACATAAAATGTTTTATTTTCTAAAACATTGTTTTTACAAAAAAAAGTTTACTTTTATAGTTAATCCACTTTAAAGATGCACGACGCATTTAGCTAAACCCTTCACTTTTCAACAGGTACACTTGCTGACATACACGAATAAAAGTTGAAATAACAAAAAAAAAACAATTTATTAAAAATACACTGTTTGGTTTATGTTACGTACCAACAATAAATAGTTCATTTTAAAAAAGTATCTTCCCATCCCTGAAGAATTTGGCAGATATATAACCAGGGTACCAACGACTTGCTGAAGATACTAAGTCTCACAATGTGATAGGTAGCAAACCTGCCGCAAACCTGGCACATATTTATCCAATAATGATCCACTACAACATCCAAACGTCATGATCAATACGCAACATACGCACTCACACATAAACACACTCACGCACACACTCACACAAATCTTTTCTTTTCATTTTTAAATAATACTTTAGACCAGGTTAACCTCTGTATTTTTCTCATCAAATTGTAACTTTTGTAAATGAAATGTCAAATTGCTGAAGGAGGACGTTGACACGCGCTAAACAGTTTAATACTTTTGCGTTTGTCATCGATATCATTATTGAACTAACTTTTTATTCCTAATAAATGATTTTTAATTTTTTTAACATCCAATCTAACACAATGTTGATATTAGGAGATTGAAATAACACCTGTTTTATTACCAGACCCGGGGATCGAACCGGTACCTAATGAACTTAAGTCCAACCTCCGGCCGCTTTTATTAAAAATATGCCTCGATTTAAATACTTCAAATCAAGTTGCACATGATATACCCAAGGTTGATGTCAAGGATCTCCGAAACCGGTCTGTTTGTTTGTAGGAATACTGAATGTGGAGAAAGCTAGAAAGACGTATAAGGATCGTGTTATTTGGCACTCGATACTCTCTGTCTATCCTGCAATGGAATTGGCGTAATGACATGGTAGTGTACGGTAGATAGGACTAAAAATTAATCTACCTTTAAATTAATTTATAACAAATTATGAAACTTATGTTCATAAATTAATAAAATGTTTATTAAAATGTAAATAAGGGCTGTGATTTAAATGTACATTTTTATAGAAATACGTAACTTTTTAAAATTAACTATTTGCACACCACAATGTGGTAGAATATGTTGTATTCTTAAATATCTTTATAACAAATTTTTAACACACATATTCCGCAAATAAATAATTTTCATTTCATTTCATGTTTATGTTTCCGATTTAAACGAATTGTTATTTATAGTAACGACATCTCTTACCTAACCCATTCATTTGATACAATTACTTATTACATGAAAATACACTCTTACTTCCAATTTAATATACGGGATGAATTGAAAAATACTCGTTCTATCACAGATCCATTCATTTCTAAAAATCAAATCTACCCACATTATTTAGTTCAGTACTTATGTTGTTGCTGACCCGATATACGTTGTACTACCTTTACATTAATACTCATTGCGGTATCATTCTGATAAACTTAAAAATATTTTTCTTTCGTGAAAATCTTTGCAATACAATAATTAACCCAACAAAAAAAAGAATTAGCAAAAACTGTTCACACGTAATACAATGACCATGCAAAATAGGGATTTATATTTATATGTGGATACACTTGATGGACACCCATTGCTTTTTTTCGGTACGCAAATATTCTTTTCCAAACTAGGATAAAATCTTGTCCAAAATTCAAATCGTCAGGTGAAAGATGAAATCATATTATATTATTATATAAAATTCTCATAGCTTTTCAAACGTTTTCCTTTTTTTCTGCTCTTTCTTTTTTTGTAGAGCCAAGTGGCAAAATAGTTCAGTAGGCAATCAAAGTACGTAGCAAAACTACCTAGCGCCAATTTAAATCAATGATTGATTAGATTCCCCGTGTTGGTCCGGGCTCCTTTGTAGAATAGACCATCTGCCTTCCTTGTCAGGCAGCTCGTAAAAGGCGAGCATAGGCTCACCGTCACTAACACCGTGACATCTG
>NJDC01003592.1:141629-159863 GCA_002245475.1 Calephelis virginiensis
CTTTGTCTGATGTTTTGTGTATTTACGTGTTGGATGAAGTTGTGATGCTGTAATTCGGCCTGAATCCCATTTTATCCACAAATACAGACGTTGCTTCACGTTATTTATGTCTACTTCTGACGGCTTTTGTTTTTTTCTTATTTTAGTTTTTTTTTGTTTTTTTTAAAGTGAAAACTTCTTTAGCGGCATTGCGTACTTTTTGTTGGAATCGCGTCTAAACTCGCGTCAGGACACTTGACCTGATCGAAAATTCGTAAGAAGACACAGGGCGCTTTCGCGAATGTTTGTGTTGTCATGTTTGTGTACGATAGCGCAATAAATGAATATTGTATTCTACCACGTAAATAATAGTACTGTCATAGTGATAATTAAAGCAATTCGTGCAAAAATATTCCCTAACCATTCCAAAATATCAAAAATGCACTACGTTAATATTCAAGTTTACACTTCTGCCGGCACTCCCGGAGTGCAGTCGTTTTTTTTTTCTTATCGGTCCGGTAAAGGATATGACTTCGTGGGGTCTCAGGCTCGATCCGGGGTCGAGCAACAAAAAAATGAGTTTATCATTTTTCTTAAAACAAACAACGTTGTCCGGGTTTAAATATATTTATGTGATCAGTTGACGATAGACTTTTCACTAATCAAATTCTAGGTCTGACTTCGGCTAGTCGTGGATGCCCTGGCTGTACCTCTGCTTACCTCTTCAGTTATATAAGCAAGAAGATATTTTTTGGAAAAACAACACAAAATATTGGTTTCTCAATAATAATACATGTGAGAACTGAGAACTGAGAACATATTAATGTTAAAGTTTATACGTAATCATTCAAAGTTTCACGGCATCTTCTATACGAAAAACCAGAATACGAAAATAACAAGCAATGAAGTTATGCAAATAGGAATAGTTTTTGGGCGTATTTTCATAGAACTCTTCCACAAACTACATTATTTTTGATCATAGGACATTTTCCTTAAGAATCCATGTATGCTAAAATACGTCAGGAATGTAATGCTTTTTTCATATAAAGCAATCATGGATCTTGGAGACAAAAATACAAAAGATTAAGATTAATATGCTTTACAAGACTGTTGTTTCCAAAACACGATTCATTTCACTTTCTCGATAGAAAAAAATTAAAAAGTTAACCCTTTTTTGAAAGCAAAACCCATCTGTCTGCTTCAATCATGAAAATATCGACACCAGATTTATCATGAACTGATAATTCTAATTGCGGAGAGGCTGCACGCGCTCGACATATTTATTTATTTATTTAACACTTTATTGCACACAAAAATTAAAATACACAAAACACACGAGAAGTTAATGCTCAAAAGGCGAGCTTATCTCTAACTAAAGAAATTTCTTCCAGCCAACCCAAAAAAAATTAAGCTGTGAAAATAAAATGGAAGGCATCGTGTACAAAACAATTAACTATACATATGTGAGTACCTAACCTTTTTATTGCCGTTATTAGGAGCTCGTTGCTCAGGAGTTTTGCTTACGGTAGCCTTCCTCAAACAAGGGCACCATTATAATAATTATTATTATTGCATATTATATTACCGAAAAAATAAATATCATATTGTTAAGATTACCGACTTTTATTCATGATTATACCTAAAAGATAATCGTTTCAGTTTTTATATTTTTTTAAATCACTTTTATTATTATAAAAACAGTGATTTGTCGCTTAAGACATTTACTTAAGAGCGCAATATTTCATAGTAATCATGGAACGGGGGGGGGGGGNNGGGGGGGGGGGGGTGTTGGCTGTTCTGACTGACTATGTGTGGGGCCTTAAGTTTTAATATTTTGCCTGTACTCTACTACTATAAACAATACGAGGTACTCAGATGTCTTCAAAAACCACTACTAGACTACCTGGCAGACTTCAGACTGCTTGATATCGATAACAACTGACATACTGTGTGGGGCTTAGTGTCTTCGGCTTTCGGTGGGCGCCCTGTGTCAATTTTTCTGTTTTCTTTTTTATAAGAACTTTGTCCGTACTCTAGCTAACAGAAATAAAGAAGAGTTAGAAAAATTGGTCCATATTCTTACGTCTTATGCGTTGACCAACGGAAATGGGGATAACATTCTTTACAAAGAAATTATTTCTCCTATGTTCCTTTTATCATTATAAAATGTTACTCAATGTTCCTTATCTCGACTTCGACTGAGTTTATTCATATTTTTAAAGCCCTACAAAAACAGATGGATGAGACAGATGGATCGAGGAGTCTATATAAATAAATAAATATTCCCCCTCAAAAGCTTAACCTCAAAATCAGCAAATTATATGCTTGTGTTATGGGTGTTAATTAACGTTACTAATACATAGAAGTTAATAGATAATAAATAGATACCAGAATAAAATTTGTAAAGACCTAGACCCGAAAATGCAAGCATCTAAATGTTTTGCAAGCATCACACAAATGCCTGCCCCCGTCGGGAATCGAGCCCGAGCCTCGCTGTTGATCGGTGTACTTAGGCGTGCACGTTAGCCACTCGACCAACATGTATATATCCCATCATGACTCCTAAACGAACGAACCGATTTAGTTGTGAATTTTTAATTGAAAGCTGACGTGATCAAGATAATTGACAGCTACATCACCACAAAGTATAAAATCAAAGTAGCTTCCTCTCTCCCTATGTCCCTTTGTATGTTTGAATCTTTAAAAGTACGAAATGGATTTAAATGCGTTTTATTAAATAGACAAAATTATTGAAGAGGAAGGTTTACATGTATATTTTATACCCGTGCGAAGCCGGGGCGGGCCGCTAGTTACAAATATTTTTTTCTCGAAAGTAAATATTTTTTAATTTTTCCTTATTATTTTATCTGTTTTAATGTCATCGTTATGTAAGTGCAGTAGTTCTAAATAACTGATGTGCTAAATCAATCATGTACAAAAAAAATCATTCATTCCAAAAAAAAAAATTAAAAATTAGCGTTTTCGAAACAGTTGTATTTGGGGATTTCCTAAAATAACTTAATTTGTAGACAAATAAAGATGCCTTAAAGAGACAAATTGGGGTATTTGACACAAACTGCATTTGGAAGTTGGATGAATGGTACTTTAAACATAAAGAAGGTAGTTCACTTGACAGTTTTAAGTAGAGCATTAACGGTCAATCATTAATAACCTATCTACAGATAGAGATAAGAATACTACAGTTTTGTTGCTAAGATATTTTTGTTATTTATTGCAATATACGAGCAACCTGGCAACTGATCTAAAATAGCACTATCTCAATCCATAGATAGGTTATTAACATCTGGTGTAAACGGTGTAATGATCCAAATTCAAAAATGGTCAAAACGTTTTTGACGCAAAATAACATTAGTATGATAATCATCGGTTATTCATAATTCGATGTAATAAAGTCTTTATTTTATTTTTTATCATATTTGTTTATTTACCTAAGCTAATAACACAATTTAGAAAATGCCTTAAGAATCAATGATTAATAATGATTACGGGAGATATTTTTTTACATATGTAAATACTTGCAATGCTTTACTTAATATATTTAAAAATGATGTACATTTATATAGAAATGAATAATGTACATTTATATAGGAATAAATAATGCGGTTAAACCAAGTGCCAAGATTTTTTTTTATGATATTGGAAGGCAAACAAGCAGTCGGATTTCCTGATGGTAAGAAACTCTCACCGCCTAAAGACACCAAAGGTCGTAATGGTGCGTTGCCAATCTAAGGCCGAGATGTTGGGTCTCGAGCAAAAGTAAGTTTACCGGCTACCATACCCTCCAAACCGGAACACGTCATGACGTTATGATACATCATTTTACTCAAAAAGTTAAATTAAAATTAAAATTTCTCGTAAATGATTTAATTAACAATATTTGTTTTGAGATTTGTGTGACTGATATCCAGATGTTATTTCTGAGTCTGAGTGTATTATTAAAATTTATTGTATTATCTGTGTACGTGTTTCTATGTAGCAGTTTGATATATGACTATTTTGATATTTTTAAAACAAGAGTAACAGTGAGATCCGAGAAAAAGTGGGATTGAAAGAAAGCGTTGATGTTAAAACTCGATACTCTCTGCCTACCCCGTAAGGGACTTGGCGTGAAGATATGCGTATGTATGTAAGTATGTATGCATGTATGTATGTTAAAACAAGAAACAATTAATGTAAAACAGTACAAGTATGGATAAATACTTTTCTTTAAATATTTTTTTTAATTTTACCAATTGCCGACGATACAAAATATCAAAAATATGTTACTTTTGAAATGTTGTGTCTGGTTATTTGAAATTCCATAAGATTAAAATGACATATCCCGCCAGTGAATCAGCTTCTTAAAATAACGGTCGTATTGACGTACGTTTTTAGACGTCTTTGTATCCCCCGTACTGTATAAGTGTTTCACATTAATCAAGGCTTAGAATAAGTAACATTTCTCATTAAGCATCGGATATTCAGAGATCACGCACGAACGACATTTCTTATAAGTCTCTAAATCTATACATATATAATATTCTGCACGTTGTGAATGGCTAGACGGAAAAAAATCTTACGAAAATGTTGTCACGACACTTTTTGCTCTGCGGTCTAGCGGTTCAGTAGTTGGACTTGACTGCATGAGGTCCCGGGTTCGAATCCCGAGTCGGACAATTTTTTTTTATTTTTCATTTTTTTAATTATCATTTTCATTTTTTTATTTTTTTTTATTTTCTTTTTTTTATTTCATGTCTCTTTGTCTGTCTCACTCTATAAGAGAGATAAAGATAGAGATTGATAGAGATTGAGTGAGATTGAGTGAGAGAGGGCGGGAGAGAGAACTTCGTTACATCCGGGTGTTTCTTGACACATCTCAACTTTTTTTTTACTAGTCCCCTGGGGATTGAACCCAGCACGGTTCGATCCTCAGGTCGGGTAATAAAAAAATAGGAAATGTATATTTTAAATTTTTTAATAAAAATGACGTTGTCCGGAATTGGATATGTGCCCGGTTGACGATAGGCTTGTTCGCCTAGTCGGGGGCGCCCTGGTTGAGCCTCTGCCTACCCCTTCGGGGATATGATAAATACATTACGTCATTACGAAATATTGGAAAATTGAAAACATTTGAAATTGGAGGGAGTAGAAGTAGACGATTTCCCTATAATTAAAATACAGGACATCAAAACCGTGAATGGTGCGTTATTAACTTGATTTTAGTATCTTAAACTTCTCAAGTTCTCAACAACTTTACCAACTATACTGCCTTCCAAACTGGATCACGATAGTGGCGATCGTGGACATTGTGGCAGCAGTATAAAGCCAGGCCGTTCTATTAATTCGGGTACGTACTCACAAAACTCCTAAATTATCTTAGTCACATATTTATTAATAGTATAATTAATTATTCCTTGTTTCTTACAGATTGCTTAAGAGGGCCCTTCCCGGCATCATCATCGTTGAAAAGCTTGTTGTTTCGTCCAGCGCAATGTAAGAAAAAGAAGCTCAGCGAAAAAATAGAGATAGCGCCTGAGAGCTCGATTTGCATTCGGTAACTTTAAAAAATAATAACGTGATTGTCGATTCTTTACTATGTTTTACGGTCTTATGTGTAAAATGGCGTACGGTCACTGCTTGTAAAAGTAATTCAATTACTAAAATTTAAATTGAATAACAACCCCATGGCAACATGTACTTGCTGAAACCTCTAGATAGGTTTTCAAACTAAAAAAATCGCTCCATCAGTACAAGGCTATAATGACACATACAGACACATACACACGCACTCATGCACGCAAGCACACACACAAACATACACTTGTTAAACTCGCAAAACCAATTAAATTAATTTGGAAACGGGGCTGACATGGAAAATGAAACAACTTTGTAGAAAGATAAAATTTTAATAGTTTCGTTGTATAAATCTAGCATAACAAACTAATAACCTACACAGCTATTAAGAATTTAGATTTCAAAAGAGTCCAAAGACGGTTAATTTCTCGTGACATAAATAAGATTGGAACGAGGGAGGAGGAACGGGGCCTTCCCTTAAGGAAAAAACAACAAACATATCTCTCAAAGTAAGAAAACAAACAACGTGTGTTCACATCTGTCCGGGCACGAGCCGGTACAATTAATGACAAAAGTGTTTATTTGTGTTTTTTACTACTCTATAGAGATTTGTCCACATTTTTTTATAAATATCAAGCTTGAGGAGTTTGTTTTTACTTGGTTAGTTTAAAACTGTTGCTGTGTTATTATTATTTTTATGATATTGGACAAACAAGCAAATTGATTTCTTTATGGTAAAAAATCACTCCGCCTAGAGGTGGTATTGGTGCGTTACCAACTTGAAAGAGCGATGTTAGGCCTCGAGCAAAAGTAATTTTACAGGCTAGCTAACCTTCTGGACCGGAACACTTCAACGGCAAGCACTGACTTTATGGCAATAGGAATAAAACGTTAAAAATTAAGATACCATTGTAATGATCATAAGCACTTTTAGGAAAATTTAACCGTGTAAAAGTTATTGTAATTTAATTCAATACTGAACACAATACTTGAACAATGTATATACATAAAAATAAATGGTGATTGTACATTGTGTAAATGCATGGATCTGTTTTTGTTATGTTAATTATTATAAAAAGAAAATTAATAAAGTTGGGACACGTTGTCTGTTGGGTCAGATAGTGTTGAAATTTTTAAGTGACATATATTACAACACTCAACAGTAGTTGAATATATGATCAGCATTTTGAATTGCAAGTCATAAAGAATATGTTTAAGAATTGATAGTCATAAAACACATGCAATAAATTACAGCTACAAGATAACAAGGTGCCCTGGTTGTGCCTCTGCCTACGTCTTCGGGGATATGGGCGTAAAGATACTTCTTTTTACATTATTCTTCACATTCTTAAAATCATAAGTGATTATTATTACACATTCGCGCGATAAGACATCGTTTTGATTTAAGTTGCCACCCGACGTCCTTTAAACAGTCATCTATTATTGTGGAACATCTTTTTACGTCTGATAAAATGTGATTCCAACGGCACGTCTTTATTGTACTGCAATAAGTTTGATTATTGTAGCTTCTAACGCAATGGCGTAATAATATAATGATATATCACAAATACATTTTTAAAAATTAGATTTTTTTTATTGATAAAAAATCCATTTGACGGCGGGACGTCTTTAGACGTCTTTAAATTTTGTATGGAATAATAGTACGCCTCAACAATACAAATCAGATTGTTTCCATGTTAATAATGTTTTATTACGAGATAATAATGTTAATATAGCATTAAGAGAATATAATGTTAATATAGCCTTAAATAAAATTTGTATACCAGTTAAGTCTGGTGAAATAGGCGAAGCATAAATGATTGTTATAACACCTCCATGTACCCTATCTATGCACAAATAAAGAGTTATTATTATTATAAAAAACTGAGCTTTTTACTGAGCTTTTTAAAATGTTTAAAACTTATGATCCTAAGTGTCCGGAATGCTCGAAATTCTATACGCCAGTGTTGATTGCAGTTAATTATAAATTCGTCTCCCTCGTATTGTCTGAGTTATTTTTGTGATCCACTTACTTGAAATTCATATACAAATATATTCCCTATATCTACATATTTAAAGAGGAGTTTTCCATAACTCAAAATAATATTCCATTCTTTTATCCGCAGCGATTCTAAATCAAATCGAAATCAGTGCTTAAAGGCCTCACTTTGTGGGTATTACTTCCGCCAATAAAATACTTTGCTTTGTCCGGTTTGTGCTACGATCTGCCCTTTGATTTTCTCCACTCTTTTTAATGGTTTTTGTTTGAATATTCTATTTAATTAATTACCAGATAAATCTAAATATAAGTCTAAAAGAGTGTCAGTTTGTAATCTAATCCAAAAAAGGAGGTTAACTATTCGAACAAATTTTTTTAAGATATGTTTGTTTTGTGATAATTCGGACGAGATTTTTAAGCACCTTGTAAGCTTAGGTTGAATGGATCAAGACCACTGGTGGTAAAGTGTTATACAGTACCTTACCTAGGTAAAGATCCAGTGCCTTACCTATTCCTGATATTTCAGTGACAGTATCGTGTTCCGGATTGTATGTAGTGTAGCCGGTAGACTGTCACAATTGGTCTGACACGCAGACTATAGGACAGAAGCGCACCTGTTGCATCTATGAGTAAGTAGTCTATAGGCCACTGTTGTGTAAAAAAAATTAAGGACGACCAGATTTTGGTACTTTGAAAGGTGCGTAACGACTTCGAGGTAGTTCAATATAAGTTTTAGCAAAATCATGGACATCTTTTTTATTTATGATATTGGAAGGAAAATAAGCAGACGGATTTCCTGATGACAAGAAATTCACGACGCCTAGAGACACCAAAGGTGGTAATGGTGCGTTGCCAACCTGAGGCCGGGATGTTAAGCCTCAAGCAAAAGCAAGTTTACCGGCTATCTCCAAACCGGAACACGTCATGACGTTATGGCGGCAGGAATAGGTAAAGCGGTGGTACCAATCCGGGTGAGTCTGAGAAACTCTTCCACCTAGTCAGATGTCACGGTGTTAGTGACGGTAATCCTATGCCCGCCTTTTACGAGCTGCCTGACAGGAAGGCAGATGGTTTATTCTGTAAAGGAGCCCGGACCAACACGGGGAATATGATTCGTGAGTCATAAAGTTTTTCAAGAAAATGTGTGTATTATCAATTGTAACTTATACATCACATGACAGATATACAAATACAAATACAAATATCTTTATTAAACTATTTTACAAGTTAATGTATCATACAGTAACTGTTCGGTAGCAACTGCATTAGTCGAAGGACTGTGACGCAGCTACTTACGCCTACCTCCGTATATAACAATTACATAATCAACTCTATTTCGTGAAAAATGCAGTTAATATAACAAAATAACATAAAAATACTGTTGCAAAAATTTAGTTTAAACTAAAGATTATATAAAATAAGGTTAATCGTGTATAACATTAGTTATAAGTATATGTGTTTGTGTGTGTGATGTATCTATGTGTGTTGTGTATATGTACGCACGTGCCAGTGTGTTTGTGGGTTATAAAAGCTTCAAAAAGTTATTGTTTGTAAAATTTATATTAAAAATTACTGATTCCTAGCAGCCAAAAGATTTTCCACATCACCATAACCCAGGTTTTGTAACCAGCAACTGAGTTTTAACGTACACTGCTTAGAGGACATGGGATAGATGTTAAGAATTTATTTATTTTGTTGTAAAGTAATGGGCTAAAATAAAACATCAAAAAATAGGCTCAAATATCGATACAGTTTATGCAGAATCACGTAAAAGACATGACATGCCCTTTTGAAGTCCTTGGAATAGATTCATATTTTTAAAGAAAGAAACACTTGTACTGTTTTACTTATCACTTATAATTTATTACTTTGTAATTAGTAGCCTACCGGTTTCGCTTATACAGCATCATCAGGGCTAAAACTTAAACTTAAATATCAAATATATGGAATAGATTCAAATATTTGCAGTTTTACAGTTATACTAGTATCGATAAAAAAATAGAAAAATAAATTTGGATATATATATAATATAATAATAAAATAATAAAAAAATTAATAAAAAAATAAATGACAATAATAAATTCTCTTATTATTGTCATTCTAAATCATTTGTTTGATTATCCATTATTTATAATAAATCGCTACCGCTTTTGCATTGTACGTTTTAGAGGTTATAAGCTGAGAGGTCAGCTTATAATTTGTCATACCTTTAGTATGAAAAATATTTTTAAAATCAAAGCAACGCTGTTGAATTAAAGCAATTTACTTCCATGCAATTTTGGTGCCTGTGAGATGAAAACTTCGTAAATTTAATAGCAGGATTTTTTTCGATTTAGCAATTTTGGTAGTTTTTTATTTGGACATACAGTATACAGTTTCAATTTTTGCCATCAACAAGTTTAAAAAGCCAAAAGTACCTGAAAGGTGAAGTGTTTATTAAAAACATAATATTGAATTTTGGAAACAAAGGTATACAAGTAGGTAATTATAAGAGTACATTAGAAAGTTATGCTATTATTTAGAAATTTGAATGAAGTTTAAGCTCTTGCTAAAGGGTATTTATATTTCATTATTCCGTAATTTTCAGATTGCTAGCTCTCAGTTCTGTCATCTCTACCTTCCTATAAAGTTTTGACCGACATGGAGAAAGGATGAGGTTACATATTCGTCTCCTGTATGCCTCTCCAACAACATAATACATGTGTGTTAATCGGTTTCTAACTCTTTTTGAATTGTGAAGCAATATGTTGTATCTTACCACATTCATGATATTACTTTTACTTTTTAATTGTATTATAAGTTTGACATCTCTCCCTCCTCCCCCTCACCCCTTTCTTTGCGTGTGTGTATATGTGTGTTTGTGTATGTGTGTGTCTGTATCAGAATCAGAGAAAAACTTTATTCACAAGAACCATACAAGTGGTACTTGTGCGAGTCAAAAAGCGCGTAGTAAAGAAATTTTTAAAACTACCACCGGATTGGAATCGCGGCCACACACTGAGAAGATCACACTGATCACACAGTTGGCTTCTCTTTTTTCAATACTAATAATAACATTTTAAACTAGATAAAAAAAATAGCATCATACCTCTTTAGCTGATAGACGTATATCGATGCCCTTTTTTATTTGAAAGCTGACGTGATCGAGATGGTTCTTAGATACAGTTTATAGATATATGCATAAGTTCAAAGTTATCAGCTCATTTGCAAGTCATGTGACCATCAAAATGATGTTAGACGCAATTTATTTTACTTCGGATTGTAAGTGAGACTGCACAGTTAAAACACTAACGAATTCTGGTACAAATGAGCTGGTCCGACGATGACGCTCGAAAATAGGAGACGTAACCTTGGAATGGCTACTGATAAACTCATCAAGTTTGAACTCGTTAGATTCTTCTTATTTTCTGATGACGAGGTCTTGATGAAAGACCTGAGACGTGACTGATGGAGCTTAGTTTAAAAGTTGCTGTATTATGTCCCGCGAACTATGTAGTTTTTCTAAAGCACGTCAAAAAGAGAGGTGTTGTAAGTTAAATGTGTCTGTCTGTGCCTTTATAACATTTAAAGGGATGGACCATTTATCGTGAGTTAATACGTAAGTATCTTCACGCCCATATCTGCGAAGTGGTAAGCAGAGGCAAAACCAGGACACCCAGGACTAGCGGAAGACACTAAGTCCCACAATGTGATAGGTGGCAAGCCTATCGCCAACCGGGCACACATCCGATTCCGGGCAACGTTAATTTTATTACAAAATTGAAAATATACATTTTCTAATTTTTTTTTGCTGCCCGACCCTGAGAGCGAACCCGGGACCCCAAAAAAGTCAAATCCGACGCTGGCCACAATGGCGATTAGTGAACTATCTAGGTTTTCTAAAGCACGTCAAATAGAAGGGTGTTATAAGTTAAATGTGTGTGAGTATGTGTGTCTGTCTATGGCATTGTAACATTTATAGTGATGGAACGTTTATCGTGATTAATTGTTTTTTTTTTGAGATTGCTAGTTAAAAAGCGTACTTCCGCGGCAGTCCCATTTGTCACTAAACCTAGCTTTGCTGATGAGATACAAACAGTAGATGATAGAAGTAGATGAAAATACAATTTTATTTGTATATTTGGACGACATTATATTGAACTTGAATTCTTTTTTTTCGACTTGTGCTTAAATTATTACAATTACTAACTCATGTCAACTAATATCCCTAGAGAATTCGTACAAATTGAATCTAACCATTAAGTAAGCAAAAGCTTGTTTTGTAGGCGTTACTCAACGTTTCTAATACAAATAAATACTTACATACATATGGACACACATATACACATTGTTCTCAGCTCTGGCCAGGGGCTCCACAGTACTAGCTCCTTCCGTTTGACCGCACTCAACGTTAAGAAACTCGAATTGTCAATGACCGGGCAATAATTACCAATCGGCTTGATTCCTTGGCGCTGTGTAGAAATGTTTGGTCCCTCAATGTCTTCTACCGCATCTATCATGGGGAATGTTCTGAGGAGTTGTTTGGTTTAATTCCAGCCGCTGATTTTCACCTTCGGACTTCGCGACAGAGTTTAAAATATCATGCCCATCATTTTAATGCGTGGCAATATAGAACTGTGCAATTCCGAAGTATTTTTTTACCTCGCACAACACCTTTGTGGAATCAGTTACCGAGGGTGGTATTGCCAAACAATTATCACCATTCCTTCAAGAAAAGAGCGTATTCATTCCTTAAAGGTTGGCAACGCATCTGTGACACTACTTGTGTTGCGAATGTCCGTGACAGCGGTGATCACTTTCCATCAAGTTACCCACTTGCTCGTTAGCTTGTATAAAAAAATAGAAAGGAACTACTTAAATAGATACCAGAATAAATTTAATAAACAGCCAGTCCTGGATGTACAGACAACTAAATGCTTATTCCCTTCAGGAATCGAACCCGAGCTTCACAGTTGGTCGATGGAGGCGTGTACGCTAATGACTCAACCCACGAGGCGGTCAAAACTCTGATAAACAGTTGTTAGCAATTGGTAATTTAGATTCCATTTTTAATTTTAATCAATAAGTAAATCAATATCCCTGAAGTCATGCCCATCACCTTGATGCATGGCGGTTTTCAACTGTGCGATTCCGAAGACATTTCTAACCTTGCACTTCTTTGTGACATTAGCTACCAAGGGCAGTATCTCCAAATGAATACGACTTAGGAACCTTCAACTAAAAAGCGCAATCTCTCATAAAATTGTATTAAATATAAATCTCTCATTAAGTATGTATGATACTCTTGAGTCTTTACAATGAGTTGGTTCAGATTACATTTGGTAAGTTACGTGTCGAAATTTATAACAATGTTTGTCTGAAATTGTGTTTCTCTTAGTTACCAATAGAGGCGCTGTTCAAAGTTTTCATACAAACAATTTGCAGAGACGGTAGCGAGTATAGTAAACTTGACAAGCCGTAAACTCAGGGCTCTGGTGTTTTGAATATGTGGAAGGTGGCGATCACTATCCATCTAGTGACCCACTTGCTTGTTTGCCTTCTTTCATAAAAAATAGTATAAAATACATCTGAATAACAGTAATAAAGTTTCCTATTTCCAACAAACCTATTTTTACATCATTCCAACTTTTCTACTCCGGCGTTTATAGCGAGCGTGAAACTTTGTTAAAGTCATAAGTTCTGGTACTATTCGCTATTTTAATTGCTTTCCCTCAGTATAAACATAAACTGCCAGCCCTAAATACGTTATGGCGTCGTAAAATTTAATAGGAAAAGTTTCCTTAATGTCACTCAGCTACCGACTAACGTTGCATAATGAGAAATGAAGTAACGATAATTCAGTACTGAAATAACTATTGAAAGAAAACCTCAACTCGTTAAACAGCATCCGTTTTACCACAAAAAAGAGTGTACATTAGTAGTACTATTTAAATTATGCGCTTCGGCTATATTCGTCAAGCTTCGGATATCCGAATTTACTACGTCTATATAGAGTTCTATAGACATAATTAAGCATTTCGTATAAATTAAGATTAGTTCAGCCAATTTAAAAATAAAAGTTTAAAGAGTAAAAAGTTTAAAGCCGAAGCGCATAATTTCAATAGTAGTACTATATTATGCACTTATGTACGTACATACTTATATTTTTTAGCGTAACGCATCTGTGGTGTAGGGGTCCAGCTATTGGACTTGACGTCATAAGGTCCCGGGTTCTATTCCCAGGTCGAGCAACAAAAAGGAAGCATTTTCAAATTTTCTAATAAAAAAAAAGTTGCTCGGGATGAGATGTGTGACTGGTTTGACGATAGGCTTGCCACCTATCACACTGTGGGGCTTAATGTCTTCGGCTGGTCGTGGGTGCCCTGTTTGTGCCTCTTCGTACCTCTTCGGGAATATGCGCGTGAAGATTTACTTCATTACATTAACAATCCAAAAATGACAAATGTTGGTTTTTACAAAATTTATGAAAAAGCTTAGTAACTAACTTTAGACTGTTGCTTTTATCTCTTATGCAACTAACTTTAGACCTACATTGACATTCCACGATCAAATCGCTCTGGTGTTATCCAAGGGTGGCGTGAAAAGTCTCCAAAATCATATTTTATTGAATCAGGCGTTACTTTGCGGAAATCCATTATAAAAGATGTAAAATAAGCCTTTATTTTGCTAATTCCGCGTAAGCAGTGTAACCGTTATGGCAAATAATCCTCCAAACGACACAGAATGTGACAAGCCTAACTGACGTTCCCACCAACGGTTGGTGGGAATGTCAGTTAGGCTTCCCACCAACGGTTGGTGGGAATGTCAGTTAGGCTTCCCACCAACGGTTGGTGGGAACGTCAGTTAGGCTTGTCACATCCTGTGTCGTTTGGAGGATTATTTGCCATAACGGTTACACTGCTTACGCGGAATTAGCAAAATAAAGGCTTATTTTACATCTCTCCAAAATCATGTTTGTATGAAACGGGTAATAAATGTGTAAAAAGCCAGAAAGTTCTGTAGGGATCGTGAGATTTGGCAAGCGATACTCTCTGCCTATCACTTAAGGGACTTGGCGTGACATTCTTCTACCAGTGCTCTTGTTGCTAATACCTCTTCTGCCGCCTCGTTGGTCGAGTGGTTAGCGTACACGCCTAACTACATCGACCTACCGCGAGGCTCGGGTTCGATTCGTGAAGGGGGCAGACATTTGTGTTATGAACATTTAGATGTCTGCATTTCCGGGTCTAGATGTTTATTAAATTTATTCTGGTATCTATTTAAATATTTCTATGTATTAGAATCGTTGACTAACACTCATAACACAAGCACATAATTTGCTTACTTTGGGGTTAAATTCAATTTCCGTGAGTTATTTATTTATTTATTTATAATCACCGCTTACCAGCTTCCAGGAAAAGAAGTAGACAGTATATTCTACAGAGCAGACCCGGAAGAACATGGCAACGTTTTGCCATTTTGTTGTAACTAAGACATATGTAATGTAAGACGTATGTAAATGTTTCTGTCTTTGTTAGTATAACAAAATGGCAAAACGTAACTGTGTGCTTCCGAGTCTGTTGTGCAAAATATTCTGTCTACTAGAGATACAACGGATAGTTGTTTGGGCTAATACCGGATGCCGATAATTCGGCAAGAGCACCAGCCGAATATCCGGTATCCGGCCGCCGTTTATTCAGCCTGCGGTATCATAATACCTACCTATATTTTAAGTTCCGTAGGTGCGCGTCGCGTGCGCCCCACCCGTCCGTACAAGTGTAAACTTGTTTCGTAGTGATTCGCGCGGGACAGTACTTGATAAAGGAAAATAGTTTTAACGTGTCAGTCAGTCCCGAGCATCTTGGTATAACAATTTACCTTTAGTGGATTTCCAACACTATTCGAACCTCATGCAGTCAAGTCCAGCACCTGAACCGCTAGACCACAGAGGTCTAACTACCAATTTAACTATTAATATTATAACCAAAGTACTTCAAATATTTGATTTATTACTATAAAAATTGTTTAATATAATAAAAAACTTTTATTACAACTGTTGTTTTTATTTAGATTCCAAATCTAACAAGTTTACTACCTACCTGTATCCGGCCGGATACTACATCACCATCCGGTATCCGGCCAGATAGTAAAAAATGGGCCGGATAAGCCGGATACCGAATAATAACCGAATATTCGGTGCATCTCTACTGTCTACTTTCTTAGGTATTTTGTTGTTGAGCGTAAGAGCTATTGTTTATATTAAAATTATGATCAGTAAATACCTACGTTTTTACCTAAAGCCCATAATATGGCGGTACTGAAACGGTCAACTGTTAAGACGTATAGTTTTGTTAAGGTGTAAAATTTATACTCGTAACGTTAAATACTCTAAGGATCAACCTGCTATACTCCTTATTACAATGTGATACAGACTATAATATCAATTTAGTTTTACTCCTACGTTAGTTCACGTTTATTAATAATACGCGTAAAATGAGGGTTTGTAGAGTAAGAGATTGTCGATTTACAAGCTTGGCTCTATATGACATCTAAATTTGGACCATAGGAATGCATTTAGTGCTGTACTATATGTATATATAAATTCAAATTAAAATTATCCCCTCTGTTTCTTTTGTTTGTTCTCTGTTAGCCTAAATGTTGACTGGGAGAGAATGCATTTAGCATTAAGTTTGCCTTTTGTACTCACAGTTTTTATTTGTGTACAATAAAGTTTAAATAAACAAATAAATACGAGCCATATGGACTTATCTTGGCATCATTTTACAAGGAAATGTTTTTGAAGATTAAGAGTAAGCTTCTGGTTTATAAATTAAACATTCTCGTACAACAATGTGAAGTATTACTTCAAGAATGAACGACAATTCAAGACAATTTGAAACACGCCAACGGATTTCTGAAGTACATTACGTCAATCCTTTGAGAATTGTAAACAAAAACTGGATTTAATTTGGATTTATATTAAAGCTTCCCCATTATTTCGGAATACATCGACGCTTATGTGACCATGACGTAACGTAGTTTAAATTCCTAGCCTAAATATATTTAATACCAACATTCGAATATCAAACGGATTTTTCCCCTTGTTGGTGTGGGCTTCTTTTCAAAATAGACCACCTACATTCAGGCAGCTCGTAAAAGGCGAGCATAGGCTTACCGTCACTAGCTCCGTGACATCTGACTAGTAGCAGTAGTAGTGGTAGTGTTTTGCAGCGACTCACACGGATTGGTACCAGCGCCTTACCTACTCCTGCCGCCATAACGTCATTACTGGTTCCGGTTCGGAGGGTAAGGTAGCCGATAAACTTACTTTTGCTCGAGGCCTAATATCCCGGTGCCAGGTTGACAACGCGCCATTTCCACATTTGGTGCCTTTAGGCGGCGTAAATTTCTTACCATCAGGAAATCCCTCTGCTTGTTTGCCTTCCAATATCCTAAAAAAATACCGTACGATTAAAACTATGACAATCATTCATCTCGCATTAAATAATTCATCAAGCTCTTATCATCTAGTTATCTTCATCAAAAATATTAACATCAACATCGAATTATTCCAACCTCGTTGGTTGTTTTACTTGCTGGCATTCCAGATTTACTCGTATCATCTATATTATCTTCGAGGTCCATGATCATACTAGCTCAGTTGTACCAGCATTCACTAGTATTTTAACTATAAGGTCTCATGTAAGTTAAAAACCGATATCAATACCCCGTGTTGGTTCGGGCTCCGTTACAGAATAGACCATCTGCCTTCCTGCCATGCCTAGCACCTTAACCTTTTATGAGCTGCCGCTTGTAACACAGGCTTACCGTCACCAACACCGTGACATCCTACTAGGTGGTAGAGTTTCACAGCGACTCGGCCGGATTGGCACCACCGTCTTACCTATTCCTGCCGCCATAACGTCCAATGCTTGTCGTTGACGTGTTCCGGATCGGAGGGTAAGGTAGCCGATAGCCTTACTTTTGCTCGAGGCTTCAGGCTGGCAACGCACCATTAACACCTTTGGTGTCTCAGGAACCCCGTCTTTTTTCCCTTTTTTTATTATACTGGAAGGCAAACATTCCATTGTAATAAAAGAAAAACACCCATATTTTTTCTGATAACCATTCAGATACTTGCAAATGATCTAATGACCTTCAACTCCTCAACAGACCTACTTCCTTCAAGTTACTAACAGGGAGCGCGGTATTACGTATGTTTCGTAATTTTTGCAATTCTTCTAAGCCACATCTTTGAAGTGAGATGTTTAAAGTTGGACTTGTTTGAATGTATGTGTATTTGTCTGTGGTATCGTAGCTCCCAAACAATCGGAATAGGCAGTTGCAGCCCATGACGCTAAATGAAGGGTTTTATTAACACCTGACGGAAAACGTCTTACATATGTCTGTGGCAATAACTTTTGAACGGTTCGACGGATTTCGCTGCTGATATTTTTATTTGAAATCGACACGATTCTTGGTTACATTGCCTGGAATTCATCAAATACTTTAAATTTTAAGATTTATTATATAATTGAAGCAACGTTCGCAAAATTATTCCCAACCCATTCTAAAACGTCAGAAATTCACAACTTCATCATTTAAGTTTTCATTTCTGCCGGCACTCAAAAGTGCAGCCCGTTGATTTATTAGTCGCGATTTGATAAATTAATACGAGCTATCGGTTTTTTAATGTGATTAAC
>NJDC01003592.1:163922-192116 GCA_002245475.1 Calephelis virginiensis
AAAAATGGTTTACGAAAACAAAAATTATTATAATTATCATACTACAATTAGGTACAATAATGAATATGTTTGAGTAGATTGTTTTTGCTACCTATGACATTGTGAAACTAAGCACTACCTTCGGCTAATCGTTTGGGCCCTGGTTGCACCTAAACTTTATTCTAGTTATGAGTATTAGCGCACGGCTTTTCTAATGGTATGAGACAACCTTGGTCTATATGCACAATAGATGCTATAGGTTTGTGGCTGGAACGCCAGTAGGGTTACTGTTGAATCTCGATATCATGCGAATTGGAAATTGAAATCGTATCTGTCGTTTAGGTACTTTGAAAATAGTATTAGCAAACTATTAACATTCACTAAGATATAAATTCAACTAATCCTAAATAATAATGAATTGTTAACTATCAAACTATCAAGTGAATGTTAAGTCCATTAAGGTACATATCTTATGTGTAGTAGTACTATTTAAATTATGTGCTTCGGCTATATTCTTCAAGCTCCGAAATCAGAATGGATTTTAAAGATATCTATATTATAGAGTGGTTATTACATTATTAATCATTTCGCTTAAATTTAGATTAGGTTAGCTAATTTAAAAGTAAAAGTATAAAGTTTGTAAAGAGTTAAAAGTGTAAAGCCAAAGCGCATAATTTTAATAGTAGTACTATATGTATGTATAACTAGCAGTCCCGGCGAATTTCGTTCCTCCCGTTCAGTTTGTATGACAAAAATTAAAATTTTGTTATTCCTAGTTTTCTCGTAGTGTTTCCCTTTTTATTATATTTTAAACCTTCCCTGGACTTGAATAAATAATTAAAAACCAAAATTAGCCAAATCCATTCAGCCGTTTTCGAGTTTAAGCGAGACTAACGAACAGCAATTGATTTTTATATATATAGACTAGCTTTCCCGGCGAACTTCGTTCCACTCATTCAGTTTGTACGGGAAAAAAATTTTTCCTAGTTTCCTCGCATTTTTTTTACCCTTTTGTATCTTTTAAACCTTCCCTGGACTTGAACAAATAATTCAAAGACAAAATTAGTCAAATCAGTTCAGCCGTTTTCGAGTTTTAGCGAGACTAACGAACAGCAATTTATTTTTATATATATAGATATAAATGTTAAGAATACGCCAGTATTCTGTTAAAGAGTACTTAAAGTGACATACTCGATTCCAATTTCTAATACTGTATGAATCGAGGTTCAAGACTAACCCTACAGGCCAGTTGTTCAAATCTAGCGGGTACGCTACCTTATAGACTGGAACATGACAGACAATGGGAAGAATAGGTTAGGCGGTGGATCCCAACCTGGGCAAGTCGCTGCACAACACAAACACCAATGTTCGTTTTGGTAATGACTTCTATTAAACCAATATTTGCCTTACTAGCTGCCTGGCAGAGAGGCGGATGGTTCGTTATACTCATCGAACGGAGGCTAACACGAGGATAATAAGTAAGTTAGAAAGAAAAAGGCTACTTTTTATCCCGATACCTAAACAGGAATACGCGGAAGAGCTAAACAACATCGATTTGATGATATTACTTAATACATCCCGGGTTTGCTTTCCCAGTCAGACAACAAACATAAAAATGTTTTTCAATTTTTTAATAAAAACATCGATACCCGGGATTGGATAAGTGCCGGTTTGCGAAAGTTTAGCATCTATCACATAGTTCTACTTAGTGTATTTGGCTAGTTGTGAGTGCTTTGGTTGTTCTTTTGTCTACCTCTTCGGGGACCCATACGTGATTATATGCTTTCTAATAAAAGCAACGCACCCATGGACATGATATGTGCTCGGTTGGCGATAGGTTTGCTACCTATCTCATTGTAGGACTTAGTCACCTAAACGTGGATTGCATCTCTGATGATCCTTTCGAGATGCGGGCGTAAACATACTTCTTTTCGATGAAATCAAACTTTGTATCTAATAGAACATTTAATCTTGTAGGTTTGGAAATGGGACAGTTCAAGGTAGATAGGGTTAATCCTGCTTGCCGGGGAGTTTGTTACCGTTTCTTCTCTTGACTGGCTAGGTATAAAACGGTGGTAGCTTATGGTAGTGATGGTTAAACATAATCACATTTTAAATTTTGTTGAAATAACTAAACATAATATGTAATAAACCTAAATAAAAAAATGTATAAATTTAGAAATATTTGCACTCCACAAAGTGCTAGAATTTTTATTTCTTTTTATTGTTAAATATAATACCCAGTACTTTAGGGATCTAAAAATATTTTCTGATGTATGGTGTAAAATTTGTGGATATAAAAATAACAAAAAAATGTAATGGAAAAATCAAGTGTTGTCGATACAAAAAATATTCGACAAAGGCTTAAAACTATTTCTAAACCTTTGATATATAAAAAAAGATTAACTAAAGAGTCCTTCACAGTAAGAGCCTCTTAGGAACCGCAAAGTAACAACCGAGGCTCATAATCCGAGGGAAATAGGGTTTAAAAGAAAATCCTACCATATCTATATCTTATAATCTTAGGTAAAGCGATATTTGAGAGGAATTTCACTGTGGCATTTTTCTATTACTTTCGCAGTTAATTTTCATTTTTATGAGCATTTATAACATCCCTAGAACATGTATCGATAAATTGTGTTAGCAGAAATCGATTTTTCAGGTAATAGGATGTATGTTTTATAGGTCGGGGATTCACTTACAAAATTTTTGATATGATAAAAAAATTGTTGACAGTTTTAACTTTTTTAATGATTCAGTTACAAAATTTATAATGTAGAATATGAGAAAAATGAAAGCATAAATTAGTTGGCAGTTTTAAAAAAGAGAAATTTTTAAACTTTAAAAAAAAAACTAAAATATATTTGATACTAGATGTTGCCAGCCACTACACCGTGGTATGTCTAATTTTTTTATGATAACGGAAGGCAAACAAGCAAACGGATTATTATTTATATAATCAACTAACCTAACCTCTACAAACTATTAACTAATACAATCATAATAATTTACTAGCAGCCCGTCCAAGCTGCACGGGTGGACAAACTTCTTTGTTATTAAACATAGCTCTATCTATCTATTACAAAAAGCACATCAAAATCCGTTCTTTATTTTTTAAGATCTAAGCGTACGTACATACAGTGGAAAGCAACTTTTTTATATTACGTAGTGATGTAGTTCTAACACATGAACTCGTTTGCATTGTAGTGGAAGACCAAACAAATAAACAAACATGACATGTACTTCCACGTTCATAGTATAAGCGTATGACCTTTCAAAGCTAGTATATTTTTTAGATCACAAGGAAAATAATTCTGTTCTGAATTATCACAACTTCTAACATAACATTTAATTTTTCTTTATCAAAGTATTAACAATATCGAAGTATTCGTCTTTTGAATAAGCTTTGATGTTAGGCTCCAAAGGAACCTTATTTCGTGGTAGGCTTATATCGAAGTAAATGCTTGGCTTTTAATGCTTTTGATTTCAAAATGTATATTCAAACTTATAACACCGTGGTGCCATTGAGAAAAGATTATCGCATTTTTTTCATAATTTTCAAGTTTCGTAAACAAGCAATGATACTTAGTAAAAGTATCTCCACGCCCATATCCCCGAAGGGTTTGTTAGAGGCACAACCAGGGCACCCACGACTAGCCGAAGACACTAAGTCCCACAATGTGATAGGTGGCAAGCCTATCGCCAAACGGACACATATCCAATCCCTAGCAAATCTTTTTTTAATTAGAAAATTGGAAATACCATATTTTCTTTGCCCGAACCGGCATTCGAACCTGGGACATCACGAAGTCAAGTCTAACACTTAGACCGCTAGGCCACACAGGCGATAAAGTGAAATTAGTCAATTTTGGTGAAATTTTGATCAATTTAACTGCGCAAGTGAAGTAGGTATTCATAAAGAAATTAGTGTGTCGTGCATTTCCTCGTTGTCGCCAAATCTCCCTAAACGAGTCCGAGTAAGGAAGACACCGCTTTATTTAAGACTCATTTTGAACAATTTAAGCCCGATTTTGCTAAGCGCGTAACTTGATGCAAATTTAAACTTGACTAATGGCAGATGCTTCTACACCCATGACAAAAACTAAATAAAAATAACTACGTTAATAAAAACTAAAAAGTAATGAATAATAAACATTTATTTTTAATTATATACTACCTATTATATAAAACTGCTATTTATTAATAAGGTTGAAGTCAGTGCCAAGCTAATTAAATACTTTCTTATAATATAATATTAATTTAAGGCTTGGCACCGACTTTAAAACTATTAGTAAATGGCACATTAAAATAATAGGTCGTGTATAATTAAAATTAAATCTTTATTATTTATTACTTCTTGGTTTTAAAGTCGGTTTTCATTAACGTAATTATTTTTATTAACTACTTTTAAGTTTATGGCTGATATGATCTAATTGAATAAAAACAAACATCGGGATAGGTGAAAATCGATAAAAAAATTTCGTAAAATAAAAACTAATGGGCCTACCTGAATCAATTTTTTATGGGACCAATTCTTAGCTATTCTTCATCAAACAAAAAAAGAATTACCTAAATCGGTTCAGAAACCTCGGAGAAATCGGTATACATACATGAAAAAAATATACCGACCGAATTGAAAACCTCCTCGTTTTTTTGAGCTCGGTTAAAAAAGCTATGAAATTTTTCCTATTAAAATTATTAAAGCAAAAGATTACAGTTTTCCGTAACACAGTTTCATGTTTATTATAATTGCTTACATTTTCAGGGGTGCTTTTGAAAAGGAAAGCTTTTATCCTTATCTAACTCGTGAAAAGCTCGGTTAAAGAGATTTTCTTTCTCTATCTCACTGATATTCGGCTGACATAGAGCGGATCCTTATGTAAGTCAGTGCTTTTCAGCGTGTCGTTCGGTGAAGACGTGTGCCCAGTCACGGAAAAATTTCTCAACGAATAATGCCGGACTGTGATTTTTACCGCGATACAGCTTACTTTTGAATAAAACTTGTATGAATATGAAAATATGGAAGTGTATGGTGTTTAAAATAAATTAAGTGCTGAAGAGATTTTTAAGTAACTTACGAGGATTAAAGGGGTATATTAAGAAATACATTATTTTGCTCTAATTTTAGAAATTTTAAGCATGTCGAGTATAATCCTAGGATTAACTCATAGATACGTCCCGAAACGATTTATGTTAAATGACGTCTTAAAGAAATAAAAATAGACGCGTCTTAACAACTTGTAATATATGACATGACGTAAATTTAAAAGGAAGTGTCATTTTATTTGTCATCGAGCTTTAAAAACTAAATGTTGACATAATTAGTGATTAAGTTGTCATAGATTGTTGTGATATGGTTGTTTTTAATTATTTTATTAGTAGAGTTAGTAATTAACTTAATTAATAGTTTAAGTGACAATGAAAAGAAGAAGAGTGTAATATTAGTGACGGATATAAATCAAGAAATATGGCAGGGAATTTGAAAAGGAAATGGAATTCTTATGTGCTGAATGCAATTCTTCTATTCATTACATTCGTTTACGGTGAGTAATATATTTTTATAATTTATACTCTTAGATAAATGACGAAACAATTTTTTTTTATATCAGTTTACACTACAGTTTATTTTAATTATATATGCATAAGTATAAATAAAATTACTGTTTGCGATTTCTAAATATCTGCATTTTCTCTACTGTTTATAATTATAATTCATGCTACAAAACACAGAAAAATACTCTAACAAAATGCTTATCTTTTTTCTTATTTGTGATAATCTTTAGAACAGTTTAATCGATTTTAATGAAATTTTCCCTGGAATTAGAAAATAGTTAAAGGATTCCGTAATTCTTATGAAATTGGTATTATATGAAAAGCCGATTAATTAATATTTTAAAATAAATTAGGTATTATAAGACTAGCTTATCATAATAAAGATAATAATATATAATTTAACAATAAATACAATTTTACTAATAAATACGTAGGTTCAATATAAAATTGTATTGTATTGATCGCCTCGTTGGGTGAGTGGCTGGCGTACACGCCTAACTGCACCGGCCAACCGCAAGACTCGGGTTCGATTCCCAACGGGGGCAACCATTTGTGAGATGAGCATTTAGATGTCTGCATATCCGGGTTTCGGTGTTTATAAAGTTTATTCTGGTATCTATTTAAGTATTTTTATGTATTAGTATCTTTGACTAATACCCATAACACAAGCATGTAATTTTCTTTCTTTGGGGTTGGATTCAATTTGTGCAACTTGTCCAGGGATATTATTTATTATTTTTGATATGCAAATTTTAATCATACAATTGTATAGGCTAACATTTTTTTCCTTATTATTCGTAACAATTTATACTTACCTATGCATATGGTTATGCTCATTTACTGTTTTCTTTTAATCAAAGATCTCATGACACTAACTTATCTGATTTTGATGAAGTTACAGTAATATCCAAAGTGTTATTCCAGTTTTTATATAATACGCGTAGATATTATGTATTGTAAATGTTTGATATTATCCAGTCTCATATTGAATGGTTATAAATATTTATCGCATATAAATAATTTGTAAATCAATACAGATTTGCAATACTGACCACATACAAATGGCTCATAAATTTATATGTGTGTTTATTAAATTCATTCTAGTGTTAAAGTATTTCTTTATGTTATTTTTCTTAACCAATTAATAACACAAGCACATAACGTGCGTATTTTGGGGTTAGACCAATTTGTCTAATTTATATACATATTTGTATAACAAAAATGAATCGAAAAGACAATGTCTTCGGCTAGTCATGGGTGCCCTAGTTGTACTTCTGTTTACCTCTTCGAGGATATGGGCGTGAAGAGCCATCTGCCTTCCTGCCAGGCAGCTCGTAAAAGGTGAGCTTACGCTTACCACCACTAACACCGTGACATCTGACTAGGTGGTAGAGTTTTACAGCGACTCGCCCAGATCGGTACCTTCTCCTGGCTCCTGGATCTTACCTAGTCCTGGCACCATAACATCAGTGGTTGCCGTTAACGTGTTCAAGTTTGGAGGATAAGGTGGCGGTATACTTTTGCTTGAGGCCTAACATCCTGGCCTCACGTTGGCATTGCACCATTACCATCCTTGGTATAGGGGCGAAAATTTCTTACCATCAGGAAATCCGTCTGTTTGTTAGCGTTCCAATACCATAAAAAACCCTTCCTGTAGATAAACTAATGGAAAAGCTAGGAGCGTATTTAGATTGGTGTTATACTTTAGTTTTTGCTAAAATAAATTTATCTGTAATATCAACGTATAGGTAAAAATGACTACATCAAAGATTAATACATAATGTAACAGAAGCTCTAATATATCGTATGTATCTTACACAGTTATATTCTGGTAGTACATGGGAAATCTAATATTTACTGTGGATATTTAAATTTCATGGGTAAAAGGAAAATATATGTAAATGTTATTTTCGTAGTACGAACATCTTACTTCAATAATACAGAAAAAATATTATTCAAGAGAGCTTCACCAAAGCGTAGGATATGGTTATACGAGCTGGGTATCTTAAATGACAACCAATTTCATGTTATTGTAGTCAAATTTCAGTCTTGTGACGTCAGAAGTTAATATCAAAGTGCAACGATTGGTTGTTGCTATTTTATTTATAATATTGGAAGGCAAACAAGCAGACGGATTCCCTAATGGTAAGAAATTCACGCCGCCTAGACACACCAAAGGTGGTAATGGTGTGTTGCCAATCTGCGGCCGGGATGTTAGGCCTCGAGCAAAAGTAAGTTTAGCGGTGACCTTGCCCTCCAAACCGGAACACGTCATGACGTTATGGCGGCTGGAATAGGTAAAGCGGTGGTACCAATCAGGGCTAGTCGCTGCTAAACTCTACCACCTAGTCAGATATCACGGTGTTAGTGACGGTGAACCTATGCTCGCCTTTTGCGAGCTGCCTAGCAAGGAAGGTAGATGGTCTATTCTACAAAGGAGCCCGGACCAACACAGGGTTGAGTAACTGAAGTGGTGAGAACAGAATGTTGTCAGTCTAGGTTCTGAAGGTAATCTAAAGCTTACAGCACACCACCATTTAATAATTCATTTTTCAAATGTTTCCAAAATGGTCCCACATAAATTTTGTCAACATCCTACTAGATGATGAGTATCATGCAATAACCACTGGTCGGATCATGGTAAATTTAATGAGAGACCACCAGGAAATCAAAATCTTTCTTTCTAAAACCGAAGCATCAAAATCGGTTAGCTATTGGCCGAGTAATTGCGTAACAAAAACACAAAAAAATATAATTTGAGAACCTCCTCCTTTATTGGAATCGGTTAAAAAGTGTGGCTCCCAAAACTTTATAGCGTCATTTCGGTATCTTTATTAAGGCTGAAGTTAAAACCCTATCACCGCTATTAGGTGATATATATGATAAACAATGTGATACAATGGTATATGGTAATCACTATGTTATGTATCTAACCGTGAACATGATAGAGCCTGATATCTAAACCTGAAATGTGTCTGTTGTAGCCTAAAGACGTTAGATGTAATAGTCTCTTACATTCAAAACAGAGAACGTGTGCAAACAATACCTTAAAAACACCAAATGCCTGGTACTTTTACCACAGCTTGCTAAAGGTAATCTCACAAAATTTTATGGTGTTATTTTGGTATCGTTGTGAAGGCTCCCCCCTTTCACTGTTATTACGCGAATGACGAACTTCGTAATCACTATGTTACGGATCTGACCATAGCCATGCTAGGCCTTGAAGTCTTGTACTTTGTAGTCTAAAGATGTTAGACGTAATACCTAGTAGATTTATATCATTTTAGTGAGAGAGCTTTTGTATTGTCTAATCTGATGAATAACGTGATGGCCACAACGGAACGTGATAATAAGTAACTACATTCTGAATAAAATTGCTTACGATATTGTTTTTAATCAGTAATAACACGTATGTACATACAAATGAAATGAAATTAAAAAATAGAATTAAAAATAAGTAAGAAATTAAATAACTTGTTATGTTTTTTCGCAATAATGATGTAACTGCCACAAAGGAACATGATGATAATATATTACGACATATTGAACAAAATTACTTTCGGTTTTGTTTTAATAACACGTAGGTATGTACTACATATAAATGAAATAAAATAAATCCAAACAAAATTATTTGATTTTCAATTTTCCTCCACAAAAGTTATACGTATTATGGCGTGACAAAACATGCAAAATAGTGCGTTATGAATGAACTGAACTTACCGGAACCTAAAACCAAAAAATATATCCAGCTCCACAAAACATACACCATTAATCTGTTTTATTAGCACGAACAATACACATAATGCTATAAACTCAACGTACGTTTTGTTTCGTAACCGAAGCATCATCAGGAGAATTCGACTGCACTCCACGAAGGTCGAGCACATTGAGATTTTAGTAGTGTGTGTATTATTGGTGCTAATAACACAGATTAGTGCTGTGTGTTGTGTGGAGCTGAATATACCTATTTGGGAGTTTTAGCTTGCGGTGAGTCCAATTCATTCATAGCGCACTATTTTGACTGTTTTGTTTCGCCAAAATACGTATATATTTTTTTTACCGGTAAATTAAAAAAAGATTTAAGTATGGATTCCTGCAAAGTAACGCCTTCTTCTATCAAAATGAAATAAAGTACAAAAAATGACACAAAAAATAAATGAGAAATGAAAATAGATAAATTGAATTAACTTCTCTTCAGTTACAAAATCTAACAATGATGGGAAAAGTGAAACTAATTGGCTTAAGAGTAATATTAAACGTGAAAAAAGGGTGCTATGAAAAGTACATACATAGTACATATCTTCACACCAAATCTCTTACAGATTAGGCAGAGAGTATTAAGTGCCAGACCTCACGATCCTGACAAACCTGTCTAGCTTCCCTTACATTAATTATCCTTTTCATACAAACACGCCGGTTTCGGAAACTCTTGACACCACCCTTGGATAATATCCGAGTGATTTGATCGTGGAATGTCAACCTTGGTCTCCCCGGGCACCTACATCCTGCCACATTCGCATTGCTTATCTGCTTTGTCAATCTTTCATCTGTCATTCTTTCCACATGACCGAACCAGCGAAGCATGCCCTTTCGCATTTTAATACTAACACTTTCTTTCAATCCAACTCTTTCGCGGATCTCACTATTACGAATGCGGTCAGCGAGCGTTACACCACAGATTTTCCGTAGTAGATTTAATGGAAAGTACAAACGTTATTTAGAACGTATGAAGCGAAAATTACTTATTTGCTTAATATGTGAGTTGAAAGATGTTACAAAATTATTTAAATATTCCAACACAAACTACCACAGTGTAGTGTGTAAGCATTTTAATATTTTTAAAAATCTTTGAAAAAATAATATTTGATTATATTTAATATTTTATATTAGACAATAAAATTATTCACAATAAACTAATTTAAAATGTTAAATGTTGTTGTAAATAAAGTTACAATATAAATGGTTATAAGATTAAAATAATAAATAGTAACAATTATAATAATTAAATATCCCTGGACAAGTTACACGAATTGAATCTAATCCCAAAGTGAGCAATATGCTTGTGTTATGGGTGTTAGTCAATGATTCTAATACATAGAAATACTATAATAGATACCAGAATAAATTTAATAAACACCCAGACCCAGAAAAGCCTACTAAAAGCCATGTAGAATGTCGCTATAGATAAAATATGATACTTATAGTAAATTTAATTCTAAACGCCGTACCCTAATCTTACAATATGACGTTAACCATACCTTTTTCAGTAATGTATAATAATCGTTTACTTTTACAGTAAATTTATGACTGAAACCTTTAAATGATGCTTTCATACTTAAAATATAACTACTTTTAACATATGATTACTATGTTTATAATCTAATATATAACTCTTGTGTCACGCTGTGCGTGATTGAACTACTCCAAAACGGCTTAACCGATTCACATGAAACTTTGTGAGCCTATTGATTAGGTCTGAGAATCGGCCATATCTGTTTTTCATACGCCTAAGCAATGAGGGTGACTCACCCCAAATTTTTTTATCAAAAATCACATCAAAAATGTAGAAGAACAACGTCTGTTGGGTCAGCTGGTCTAATATTTAAAATTCTCGTATCAAGGTTTGCGTGATTGAATTCCTCCAAAATGGCTCTACCGATTTTCGTGAAATTTAGTGAGCCTATTGAGTAGGTCTGAGAATCGGCGAACATATATTTTTCATACCCCTAAGTGACAAGGGTGACTCACCCCAATTTTTTTGTTACTAAAATCACATTAAAAAAAGTAGCAGAACAACATCTGCCGGGTCATCTAGTATTATGGATTACTTGGTGTTCCTTATCAGTTATATTTATACTCTGCCTCTTAGCAACTTCGCAGAAGTTAGGCTCACAAAGTTATGATTGAAAGAACGTTCATTAGAGGAAAAGGTAAAAACTTTGTATAGTCTAAATTGAGTTTAAACAAATTCTAAAGAAAATATCACGGTAACAGGGTTACAATGGCAATTCAATGCCTAACATTAAAGCTAAGTCATAACTTAATCTTTATACACATGACATGGTTTTTTAAAGTAATAAAATTTATTTGGATTAAAGAAAACCTGTTGAAAATATTAACATTAATCTTTTAAATTGTTTTATTAAACGGTTATTAAAATTTAGTCCAAAATAACATAATTTTAAATTAAATACAACAATTTATCTCCTGCTCACAATTAAAATACAAAGAAGTGACATCATGTCATCATATTTACATCAAGAATTTAGTTTTTTGGAGATTTACACGTTATAAGTGATAGTCACGATTGCACACAACGATTTCATTTTGTGTGTGTGTGTGTGTGTGTGTGTGTGTGTGTGTGTTTGTGTGTGTGTGTGTGTGTGAGTGTGTGTGTGTGTGTGTGTGTGTGTGTGTGTTTGTGTGTGTGTGTGTGTGTGAGTGTGTGTGTGTGTGTGCGTGTGTGTGTGTGTATGTTTTATAGGTTACTTTATATTGTTAGTTGATGCCAAAATATTTAATAATATCAACATTTTCTACCACACTATGGTGTGTAAATAATTGAAGGTTCATAAATTTAATATCGTATACGATTATTTAGATCAATTATACTAAGTAAGTTTTAGTATTTACGTTAAAGTCAAGCATAGGCTTACCGTCACTAACACCGTGACATCTGACTAGATGGTAGAGTTTCGTAGCAACTTGGTACCACCGCCATAACTATTCCTGCCGCCATAAAATCAGCGTTGCCGTTGACGTGTTTCGGTTCAGAGGCTAAGGTAGCCGGTGAACTTACTTTTACTCGAGGCCCATAATCCCAGCCTCAGGTTGGCAACGCATCATTACCACATTTGGTGTCTCTAGGCTGCGTGAATTTCTTACCACCAGAAAATCCGTTTACTTATTGCCTTATTAACATCTAAACAATTTAAACAAATTATTATTTTACAATTATTGACGGGTTATAACTATTATATGCATAGTATTACAAAATAATGTAACATATAAAATTCTCGTATCATGGTGTGCGTGATTGAACTCCTACGGAACGGCTTTACCGATTTTCGTAAAATTTTGTGAGCATATTGAGCAGGTCTGAGAATTGGTCAACATCTATTTTTCATACCCCTTAGTGGCAAGGGTGACTCACCCTATTTTTTTTACTATAATCACATTAAAAAGGTAGCAGTACAACGTCTGCCGGGTCAGCTAGTAATACTATGAATTTGTTTCTACCTATACGTTAAAAAAGTAACGAGAGTTTACTTTTTAATACGTGCTAGTAAAGTTATGGACAACATTTTAGTATTTTAAACAACACATAAAAATTCATACCCATGTACCAGTTGCTCTGTAAAGAACATACTCCTGAGAATGTTCTCGAAACGGCTTTTGTTCTAAATATTTATTTAAAAGCTTGTACACATAATGGAAAACATTACTAATTAATGATTTACGCGTTCCTAGAATGGATTTTTCCAACGTTACTCAAATTACTCCCTGAAGTGTTAATTTAGGCGCTTTAATTGAAAGGCTCCTAAAAACACACTTCCATGTAACATTGTTTACGTATTGATAATTTGAAGTATCGAAAACAGTATTATAATAGGAGAAATAAAAAGAACGGTCTGTAATTACAAACTTAAATTAGTTTGTCTTTGATGATTAATCGTAGGTATTGCTTATCAGGATCAGAAACAAAAATAACATTCACATAGACTATACAAATGGTACTTGCGCGCCGACATTTTTTTGAACGGGATCGGAATCGCGTTCCAACGCGATAGGCGTGATTTCGTGTTTATAAAATTAGTATCTATTGGACTTGTGTCCTTGCAATTAGATTTTATCCATACGTATTAAAATATACAGCGATCACATAATCAGACTAAAAAACAACCTCTGTCCATAATGTTACATCTTAATCTGAATCTATAACCATAACTGCAATTCGGCCATGGAATGCTCGTCCTGTAAATATACGCGTGTCTAAGTCTCTCTCTATGTTAAAATCACGTTTTCATGAGCATTTCATAAAACTCAAATTTCCGGAACTCGTTGATTTCCGATACTTACTTATTTGTATATTTAAGTATTTCATATTACATTTAATATGTGCTCAAGTATGCGTGGGGCATGCCAAAAGTTTCTAGAACCGGCCACTTATTAAAAAAAAAGGAAACAGTAACAAAATTTGAAAATGGAACTTTATAGAAAAAAAATTCTTTCGGGACTATCATTACCACTTTCATTTTGGCGGGAATCCGATGATAATTATGTGTCGCTATCAAGAAATATAAATACTCTTTAGCAAGAGGTCGCTATTATAATGAAATAAAATCGTAAAAACTTTGGCTTAACATTTTTTAAAATTTACGTCTTAACTCAACAAAAGAGTTGCAAGAGACTTCAACTGGCATTTGGTGATGAAGCACAATCTCGTACCTCTGTGTGGTTTAATGGAAAAATGTGCAAATAGTGAGGGTATATAACTGTCTTTGCCAAAGTGGGCGATAACGCCCCTTGTTGGGGCTGGAGGCCTAAAGGGCGCCACCCTTTACGCTTTCAGCCCCCACAAGGGGGCGAACTGAAAAAACGTTTTTTCAAAATCCAGGCCAAACAAATATGTGATTAAGGTTTTTGACGAAAAAAAAAGGGTAAGATTACGGTTCAAAATATATGATTTTCAAAATGGACGTTACATGAAACATATTACTGAGCGTCTGGTAAATACTTTGAAAAGCAATAAATTAGTCATAAGTATCGTATATGTGGCCTCATTTATGATAATTTAGTAACTTTCAGCATGACCTAAGTAGTAATCAGTTGGAAAACATAAAACTAGAAAGATTTTGTGATGCTACGTAAAATGGCGAATATTTCTATTTAGTAACATTCGACATGTATTTTGTAGATTTCGTAGGTAGGTTTCCATGATGTTAGTAGCGCGTTCTCACAAAGCTAATTGGTTGCTGCGACCTTGGTCTTTTTGCACTAAGACTAAGTAAGTATAAGTAGCAAAGAATAAGTAAGATAATTTCATAGAAACAAAATTATTTTTACTAAGTTAATTGTCACATAACAAATGTATTTTAGACAACATAGCATTTTTTAACAATTAACAAGGAGTAGTATTTGCAAAAGTGTTTTTAAAAAAAACCAAGTACCTAAACAAATGAAGAAAAAGTTTCTTAGAGTTTTGTTTACAGGTTGGGGTTTTGAAAAACACTATGAAACAGCTTTCAGTCATTTTGGAAACGAAACATGCACAGTTTTGTATTTATAACATAAGATAAAAGTACTTGGTCTGGGAAAATTAAGAAACTCTGACTAAAAAGTTCATGTACTTTTGATTGCTAGATGAATATACTAGAATTCCTTGAGGGTAGGATACCAGCCGGAGGTGGGGATTGGGAGGAAAGGTCTACTTTTCAAGTTTTTTGCTTGTGATTCGAAAACGACGTATTAATTGTCTACATTAAATTGCATATAAATTGTTTTTGAACTTTTACCTTACGATCAATACCTTAGGAGATACAGACTATTAAGGGGGGTAAAAATGAGGAACCATAAAGTTTCGTTTTCGTAAGAAAAAAGACAAGCCCGCTGAGTTTCTTTCGCCGGATCTTCTCAGTGAGTGGCCGCGTTCCGATCCGGTGGTAGTTTTTAGAATTATATAGACGCGTTACAAGAATCTTTATATGGATCTATGTAATAAAAGCTAATTTGAATTTGAATTTGTGAATATTTTTTTATTTTTAATAATCATCGTCATCTTTATCATCAAATTTGATGGGGGCTCCATTAGTACAAGTCCCTGGGCAGCCGTTATAGATAAGACTATACTTTATGCGATGTTTTAAATAAATGAAACCCAGCTCGATAGATCAATTTTTTGCCCCCGAAATCCTTTGCATTTGCATTCAACATTTAAGCCGTTTCCAAGATTCAGAAAAATTAAAAAAAAAAATTTATTTGTATTTTATTAAATAAAACTGACAAACGAACACAGAGGTTTAGTCCTGATCGAATTAATTAATTAATAAAAACATACCTAAGAGTACGTGAAAGGTTTTCTGTGGGTTGATGCTAAAATAATATCACACATCAAAAATATAAAATGTTATTCATGGCTATAGTTTAATTTTCTTTCATTATTGAATTACTCTCTAGACTCAAAGGCGTTTATTTTAGCTAGTTTCATCATTTATTTTGTCTTTCAAAATAACGCCCAAATTGAATTAAGTAATAATTGTGTTATTTTTTACTTACGTAAAAAGAGGAGAATTAGTTCGATGTGCCTGTCTGTCAGTGGCATTATAACCTTTAAATGGATTGACCGTTTTTTTTGGCATGAAAGCTGACTTGATCGAGATGGTTCTTAGTTATATTGAAGATAAACATTGGCGGGGGTTATTGAGTTAGTTTGCCGGTTAACCTATCGCTTAAGTCGGATGACAGTAGTAGTGAGTTTTGATAAGTATTTAATGTAACTAACTAACTAAATTTAATGTATATTTAATGTAATATCTAACTTTTGTACCCAAAAATTAATTTCAGTATTTTGCATTTGGGTATTTTATTTTACATATTTTACATATGTTTTATTCATTCCATATTCAAAAAAAAATTAATAAAAAGCGAAATAATTCGAATTTGAATCCTAAGCGTTTATTTCTCGTTGATGATGCTCTTCCATTCGAGCAACTGAAGATGAACAGATCACGCCATGACATTTTAAATTTCTTTTTTGTTTATTATAGCGTTATTTATATTTGGACATAATAACATAACACTAGTGTTCGCCCATTGGTCGAGATTCGATCATAATAATTATTACTATCTTGTTGATAACAACGCCATCTTCATTTCTCAAGACCAACGACTTTGTTTCCAAACTTTTAAATGCGCCATCTGTTATCATTATCATCAATGTATTTGTTTGTGTGTGTCAAATGCATGGTAATGTGGGTAATGTTTTATTTGTTGATTTAATGTACTTGATAAGCATTATTTTGAAAAATATTAGCATTCTGAACTTTTCCTACACATAAACCATAAGTGTGCCAAATTTCGTACTCCTCCGTTGGTGCAATTTTCGTGAAAAGGGGTCCAAAGTTTTGGCATCATGTATTAATATGTTACATAGCAGACCAAATCATACTTCTTAATGGGTATGCTTATAAAGGGATAGGTACAAAGTTTTCTCTTTACATATTTACATATAGTGTGGGCACTTAAACCAACTTTAGTTTGAGAAACTTTCAAATAAACTTTAGATTGAAATTGAACCTTCAATTTAAGGGTTGGATATATCAATTTAAATTACAATTTTGTATTAAATTAGAAGTAGGTATTGATTTCAACAATAGCCCAAGTTCGCTTGAAGTTAGTAAAAAAAGTATCTTAACGCCCATATCCCCGAAGAGGTAGGCAGAGGAACAACCAGGGCACCCACGACTAGCCGAAGACACTAAGTCCCACAATGTGATAGGTGGCAAGCCTATCGCTCACCGGACATATATCCAATCCCGACCAACGTTTTTTTATTAGAAAATTGGGTTTTCCCAATTAAGTAGTAAACTTACAAATTAGACCTGGTACCCCATAGGACTACAACACCTCTGCAACATTTATATTGTCCACTAGCGGCCCGGTGCCTGCAACAAAATAAAAAAAAATGAAAAAAAACTAAAAAAAGTTTAAATGTGACGACACAATCCCCATCTAAAAAAAGTGTCGATTTGTCTAAAAAATACCAATTAACAAAATGGCGGATCATTTTATTCAAATTCATTTGTTACAAAAAATGTGATAGATGTAGAACCGCTCGACTGATTTTATTTAAACTTCACATAAACCATTTACTAAATAGTACGAGCAAAGCCTAAACATTTGGTTTGGATAGGTGGGCCCGTTCTTGAGTTGTAAAATTACAACAAAAAGTGGCATTGATTTTTATATATACAGATAGGAAAAGGTTGTCTTAATCAGGAGATCATGGCGCTTATTCTCTGTAGAATCCTAAAATAATACCAAAAGTTAAAATTTTCAACGATTCTCGGAAAACCTATATGTACTTGTAATGCAGCTAAGAACGATCCTGACCAAGTCAGCTTTTGAACAAAAAAGTACACATCAAAATCGGTCAATGCGTTTAAAAATTACGGTACCATAGACTCTCTCTCTCTCTCTCTCACACACACACACACACACATACACACACACACGTGGGTGCGCATACACACACGGAGAAAGAGTCACGTCAAACTTATAATACTCCAATTTTTTGTCAGATGTTAAAAAGACGAAATCTTTGACTATTTTAAACAATTTTCTGCACGGTATTTTAAATCGGAATCAGCTAATCTTAATGCAACTAGCATCCAAGTAATTATCAACAACGATACTAATTCCTGCAAATTCAAACTTAATACTCATTTCAATAACTAACAAACTAAGTCGAAACAGTAAGCAAGGACTAAACTCTAATCAAGATTCGAATTGCTGCAGTACAGATACCTTTGAGAGTTTGGAAGTTTTGAAGTGTGCTACCAAAAAGACAGACCAACTTGAATTGAATAATGTATTAGCGTTATATTGAGGGACTGCAAATTTGAGTGAACATTTCTGACTGGAAATTGTACTTTCCAGTGTTGGCCTTTGGTGAAACTCGATTGACTAGACGCGTTATTAGCATAATACTAAACACTTTTACAAAAACAACTAAGAAAATAAAATGTTTTTTAATAAAAGTTATGTTACTCCCGTATCCCCGAAAATGTAGGAAGAGGCACCCTCGACTAGCAGAAGACACTAAGTCCCACAGCCCCACACTGTGATAGTGGTAGCGGGCATGTATACAATCCCAAATAACATTTTTTTTATTAGAAAATTGGTAAAACTACATTTCCTTTTTTTACTAAACCCGGTATCGAACCCGGGATCTCAAGAAGTAAATTCCAACACCTTAACCGCTGGACCACAGAGGCGAAACTATTTTTTTAATATATTCCAAGTTGTGCTTTTTTGTTAAACTTTAATTTAAAAAAAGCAACTCCTGTATTGGTTTCCGCATTCCAATATTACTAGCTGTCCTACCTTCAGGACCTGAACATGACCGAGTCATTATAGTGCCAAGAGTAGGTAAGATTATGTATTTCTAACCGGGAAAGTTGCTGAACCAAGTTATAATATCAATGAAAACTAAGTCTCTTATATATCTTTTTGTAAGCATTCTAGCCAACATGGCGAACTTTGTATTGCTTGACATTAACATATAATAACAAAAGTAAATATTTTTTTGGCAACAGTATTTAAAAAGCATTACCGCTCAAGCCTTTACCCCCTTATATTAAAATTTGGCCGGTCCCTTTAAAGTAACCCTGTACATAGGTAAAGTCAATTAAAAAATAATATATAGCACACAAAGCTACAAACTTTAAACTTTTAGATTTCTCTCCATACATGTATGAAGGAATGACGGGGAAATATTTTTTATTCAAGTAGAATCAGAAATGTAGATTTAGAATCTAAAAAAATAGTCACGTAAGTTGAGATGAAAAAATAACTACATTATAGTCTGGTCTAGAATACTTTATTCAGACTCAATATTACAAATGTACGTAGAAATCTTAACTTTATTCAAGACTTCTCTTTCCGTTTAATTTCTATTCCAAAGTAGTGTCACTGAATAAAATTATATAGGTATATTGATTTCGTATCTATAAGTTAGAGTCATCAGTTCATTGGTAGGGGAGACCGAGGTGAGTTGTGACAGAGGAGAGTTGTGACATCGATTTTCGGAATCTATAAACTATTTGTGAATTTGCAATAGTGCACCTTTGCTAGCTCGACTTTTGAACTGATAAACGTACACTATTGCGAGCTCAATTTCCGTTCCCAAAAATCAACGATGACAACTCTCCTCAGTCACAACTAACCTCGGTCTCCCCTACTCGTAGTCATTGTTCTCCGTATTATTCTCGGTCTTCTTAAAATAACAAAGGCTCGTACTGAGCAGTTCGTGAAGCACGATTGTTGATTCAATTGTCACTAAAACTATCTCTGTGGTCTAGGGGCTGATTCCGTATCTTTTTAGTGATAATCACTGAGTAAACTGTACATCCAATAGCTTTCAAAAAACGTGTTTTATATTTGTTATCGCCTGTGACCAACAGAAATGCAATGGGAGTTTTGACGCTATCGTAGATGAAGGTGGTCGTAATGTTTTTCATTATTATTGAATTCCGTGTTTATATTGAGTGAAATTTGTTAATTTAGGTGGGAACTAGATCAATTTTGTTCAGTGAAAGTGCACAAATGAAATAATCATGAAGAAATGAGTATATCGTCTATTTCCTCGCTGCCGTCAAATCTCCTAGATGAGCTTGAGTAACGAAGCCACCGCTTTACTCAAGACCTTGACCTGAGATGATTTATTACAGAGTGACTTATCACTGTATAAGAATTAACTAATTTACTAACTTGACATTGGCAAAGTAGTCGTGAAAAACGATCGAAAACCATATTTATAAAAGAAGAAGAAGAAGAAGAAATACAATGGAGATAGCCAAAATAAAACACGTCATTTGACAGCTTTTATATTTGCTATCTATCATTCGACAGCTATTTGATGTACACTTTACCTAGCGATCATAACTAAAAACATATGGAATAACCCCGCTGGTCCGGTAGCGGTCCGGTGTTGGACTTGACTTCATGAGGTCACTGGTCACCTGGGTCAGGCAACACAAACGCGTTAATTTCAACTATCTAATAAAAACAACGCTAAGAATAGTCAATTACATTGTGGGATATGTCTTCGGCTCGTTGTGGGTGCCCTGGTTGTGCCTCCGCCTACCTCATAGGGGATACGGGCAACACTGACACCGTGAATGCGATGTTGTTAGAGTTTTGCGAATAATCGTTTGAATTTTTAATACTACTTTATATATTTCAGTCGCCATAACATCATTATTACAATCCAGTCCATAGGGAGAATTAGCGAGTATATTTTCATTAACTCTTGCTTTGCTTGTTTGTCTTTCGACCACAGGGAATATTATCTCAAGTCATTTTAAATCTGTATTTTTATATAGTAAATCGAAGAAGTGCCTATTTCGAACAGGTCTAAAATGCACCAGCATCTGAGTAATAACAAATTTGGCTAAATTTTTCGAAGTTGGTTCATCCCTGGTGTTAGTCCAGATCCACTGAATAGAATAGACCATCATCGTCTCTGTCAGGTATTTCGTAAGAAGGCTATTACCAATAAGACCTCTCCTAGTAGATTACTATGTAGCAACTTGCCCGGGCTCAAGAGATCCACCCATCCACCTATTCCTGCCACCATAACTAGGAGGTCATATTCCGGTCCGGGTAGGGTAGCCGGTAGACTTGCACAATTAGTCTTACACCCCGGCTATAGAACAGGGACGCATCTATAACATCGATGGCTATACATATATAGGTTATACATAGGCTATTTTTATTACTTGTTATGTATATAGGCTACGGGTATTTTTTTCCATCAAAAGGGTTGTGACTCTCAGTTAAAAATATCAATAACTTACTGTTACCACTTAATACTTTTTTGTAGTTAATTGTGGAATGTAATTTCTTGACAATTCTGTTCTGGTAGTAGATTCGTGTGTCAAAATGGACTTGCCGCCACAATTAATATATCTACAGATCAAGAGAGGCCGTCTAGAGCTTTATTTGAGATATTTTTGTTAATTATAGAAAAACAATACCAGTTACCTGGCAACTGATCTAAACTAGCATAATCTCTAAACTTAGATAAGTTATTAATATTGACCTTTTAGCCCAGATTAAAAAAAAAGACAAAAATACGCAATGATATCCGTGATATATTTCCATTAAACCTTAATATCAGTTGAGTACAAAGTAGTTTCGAAGCAAAGAGCTGCAAAGTGCGCAGCCGCTCCACCTCCATAAGCTGGGGGCGGCCCAACTAATCTCCGATAATCTCTTCAAATAAGTATCAAATTGAATCATATCCTGAGCACATTAACGTAGATTTTGATTTTTATCTATCATATGTTAAAATGTATATTGTTGGTGCATAATAAGTTTTAGTATTAATGTACAGAAGATAGATGATCCACACTCTAATAAAATGCAAGTTAATTAATAATATATAAAACGGCAACAATTCTGAGAGTCAGGTACAAGTCCAGCCAAAACGTTAGTATTAATAATATATAAAACGGCAACAATTCTGAGAGTCAGGTACAAGTCCAGCCAAAACGTTAGTAGTCAGTATAAGTAATTATAATGTTGTGAAAAGGATCGCTAGAATGAAAACAGCAACATATAAATGGTTGTTAGCTTGGAGTTAGGATTCAAGTAAAATAATTTTATTACTTCTTGTTTACGTAGGAGTTAAGCTAAAACGTGTGTAGTCAGAAAAAAGCTATTATAATATTGTGAAAAGGATCGCTCGAATGAAAACAATAACATATAAATGGTTGTTTAGTTGGAGTTAGGATTCGAGAAAAAATATTTTATTATTTCGTTTTCACGTACAAGTCAACCTAAAACTTAAGTAGTCAGAATAAGTTAATAAAATGTTGTAAAAAAGATCGCTAGAATGAAAATGGCAACATAATATAAATGGTTGTTAACTTGAATTTAGGATTCGAGTAAAAAAAATATTATTTCGTTTTCACGTTCAAGTCAAGCTAAAACTTTAGTAGTCAGAATAAGTTATTATAATGTTGTGATAAGGATCGCTAGAATGAAAATGGCAATGGAGTTTTGCATCAGCTTGGCTTCGCTAAAATTCGCCGCGCTGCCACAAACGCTCCCAATTCCCATATCATCAACGTATACAGAATTTGCAATTTATACAGAACCTTAAGAAAGAGTTAGCAACTGCTAATCCATCAGCATCATTTTTTACATATTATCTTACTAATCAGTCTGTTCAGACTAAACTGGTCTCTACTGAACTGGAAACTGATAAATTAGGTCTTCTTGCTTAGCAACCGCTAATCCATCAGCATAATTTTTTTCAGCAGAATGAGAGTATAATTTGCAAGTCCTGTCAACCACCAGCATAAAATAACTATTTACATATTATCTTACTAATCAGTCTGTTCAGTGTTTGCGAGATTTTATTTACCGGTTGCTAACTCCTTTGTTAAGGTCCTATATAAGTTGCAAATTTTGTATGCCTTGATGATATGGCAATTCCCAGCTGCTCCTGTCGTTTTTCCGATGCATCCTGTTTGAAATCAAAACGATTCTAAAGAAGTTTCACTTCAAAAGGCGTGAAGAGTGCTAATTAATCACCAAAAAGCCACTGGCAAATAGCCACTAGTAATGCTTAGTCCGCCTGCAAGGACTTACATAAACAGTAGAGTAAAATTCCTCTTTTATAGGTCTTAGGCTTTCGCAAAGAATTAATAACAAAAGGTAGCTGAACAACTGAACAAAAAGAGGTGAACACTTTGTATTTTCATATTTTGTTGAAGGAAAAAGATTGGCCAAGCTGAAGTGGCAATGGGCAGGCCACATAGCCCGGAAACCAGACTCGTGGTGCAGAACCCTATTAGAGTGTAGACCTGCTCGGCCCACAAAGTTCGGTGAAGTTGTAAAAATCGCAAGATTAGCAACAAGTTAGTCATTCAAAAAAAAAAAAAAAAAAAAAAAAAAAAAAAAAAAAAAAAAAAAAAAAAAAAAAAAAAGTGTAGACCGTGTGGATACAAAAGACCTGTAGAAAAAACCCAGACGCGATGGATAGCGGGCAAAAATAGGCTTCAGACAGCCCAAGATAGGAATGAATGGAGAAAATTGAAGGAGGCCTACACGAAGGCGGTTGAAGAAAGCTTAAGGAGATGATGATGATGATGACGATGAAGAGATGAGCATAGTAATATTTCTGACCTTGACTATAACATAAACAGTTGATAGAATTTTGTGACAATTTGTTAGGATTGGCATCACGGCCTTACTTACGCCTGACGCCACTACATCTGCCCTTTACTGTTGTGTTTCAGTTTTGGAGATAACCGTATCTGATAAACTTACACACAAGAGTGTTAGATAGATAAATAGATAGATTTTCATTCAAAATTAGCACACAACACATATTTTTAAAAAGTCAGAAAGCAAATCATATTTTTACACAGTAATTATTATTCATAATTCCTTATAAATTATTGTTACTTGTTTGACAATACATTTTTGCCTTCAAAATATTCTTTGCAATATAATGTAAATTTTTCAAACGGACACTTGTAACTCAATCTTTAAATTTTTTTTCATTCAAATTTTTAATTTTAGGTTTTTTTTTGTTATAAAACCAATGTGTTTGTATGAAAAGGATAATGAATGTGGAGAAAGCAATGCAGGTTTGTCAGGACCGCGAAGTTCGGCCCTCGGTACTAGGTTTGCCTACTACCCCGTAAGGGTCTTGGCGTGAAGATTAGTGTACGTATGTGTTAAACCTCACACAAGCATCGATAAAATTTATGTACAGCTATTTTTTTCTATTCCTTGTATCAAAACTACGAGTATGAACATCTTTCTTATAAAGCACCTAAGAAATTCATCTATTTTTTTTCTTCTCATGAACTCGTTTTGCACTTATATTTTCTTACAATATAATTGTTTAAGAAAATTACCTAGTTTTTAGCAATTTATTACATCGTTTCATACTTACATTTTAATACTATTACTCGTATTGTGAAAATACTTTCACAGTACGAAAATATTTTCACAAACAAGTACATTGCGCTATGGATATAATTTCTCTATGTTTTGTGCGAATAATTATTTCGTGAATATAATACTGAACAAGTTTTTAATAGAATTCCAGTTCGTGTAATTTTATTAGATCCCTTTTGTAATGTTTCTACAGTATTATTAGTGTTAGGAAAATAAGCCTTTGTGCTACGTGATAAAACTCATAATACAGTATCAAACTCAACTAGTGTAATTTGATGATTATTAAATCTTTCTAGATAGGTCTTCCATATAATGTAACAATAGGGGTGTATTTTTTCTTCGTCAAAATTATTATTGTAGTTTTGAAGTTTTTACCTATCCACTTTACCCCGTGTTGGTCCTGGCACTTTTGCAGAATAGACCACCTGCCTTCCTGCCAGGCAGCTCGTTAAAGCATAGGCTTACCGTCACTAACACCGTGACATCCTACTAGGTGGTAGTGTTTCGCAGCCACTCGTCTAGAATTGGTAGCATCGCCTTACCTATTCCTGCTGCCATAACGTCAATGCCTCGCGTTGACGTATTCGGGTTCGGAGGGTAATGTAGCTGGTAAACTTACTTTTGCTCTAAGCCTAAGATCCCAGCCTCAGGTTGGCAATGCATTATTACCACTTTTAGTGTCTCTACGTGTCATGAATTTCTTACCATCAAGAAATCCGTCTGCTTGTTTGCCTTCCATTAGAAAAAAATTTCTTTGTCAGAGTTCTCATTGTAGCTTTAAAGCTTATACCCACTTTTTTTAAGGACTAAAATGTTGCTAACCTCGTGGTTTTTACTACTTCACCAGACTATACATACCTACTTTATACGTAGTTAAATTAATAAAACAAATATTTTCAAATTCCAAAAGTCACTTAAACTAATCTATACCTATTGGACTTGTGGAGAAACGATAGCTGAATAATAAAAACAAAATCTAAATCATATCAGTTGCTTAAAAGAAGTCGTGAGCATACAAACTAAAGGTTCTAATAGAAAAACTACTTTTGCAATCGATTAACAAACACTGTTTTCATTTAAAGCAATAGTGTGTACAGTAGTACTGTTTAAATTATGCGCTTCGGCTACATTCGTCAAGCTTCGAAAATCAGAATGTATTTTAAAGATATCTATATAGATTTGTTATTACATAATTATTAATTTCACTCAAATTTAGATTAGGTCAGCCAATTTAAAAATAAAAGTATGAAGTGTAAAAAGAGTAAGAAATGTAAAGCCGAAGCGCATAATTTAAATAGTAGTACTATAAGTAAGTATCTTCACGTTCATATCTCCTGGGGTAGGCAGAGGTATAACCTGGGACACCCACGACTAGCCGTAGAAGTGTATATTTAATATAAATGCATTTTAGATAACATATCTTTTACAATATTATGATTACGATTAATATCTCAAATTATTATGATTAAATTATTAAATTGTCGCCTCTGTGGTCTAGCGGTCCGGGTGTTGGACTTGACTGCATGAGGTCCTGGGTTCGATTCCCGGGTCGGCCAACATAAAGAAAATCGGATTTTTCCAATTTTCTAATTTAAAAAAAAATGTTGGTCGGGATTGGAAGTGTGCTCGGTTGGTGATAGGCTTGCCACCTATCACATTGTGGGACTTAGTGTCTTCGGCTAGTCGTGGGTGCTTTGGTTGTACCTCTGCCTACCTCTTCGGGGATATGGGCGTGAAGATACTTTTTTTTATTATGATTATGATGGTAAGAATCGGAAGTTGACAGGTCTGATAGTATACCAAGATGGTATTGGTTTGCATGAGTAAGTTTGCTGACTATCCTATCCTTTTGTGTGATGATATTATTGCAACGGTCTAGAGGTCCAACATCAACGCTGATGACCGGATAACGCGTGTTTGAATCCTGGGTCACACACAGCAAAATGTTTATTGAAGTGAAAACTTCTTTAGCGGGGTTGCTCACTTTTTTTGGAATGGGTAAAACTTCTAAAGATGTCCTGACACGTGACCTGTAGGGTTACTCTGGGATCTCCATATCATGCGAATTGGAAATTGGAATCGTATATGTCACTTTAGGTACTTGTGAACACAGAATTAGAGGATTATTTACATTTAGTTACAAATAAATTCAACGAATAGGATAAAATAATTTACTATTTACTAGTAACTAAATGGTAATTATTCGCCAGTATTGTGTTCAAAAGTACCTAAAACGACATATTCGATTCCAATTTCCAATAATGCATGAATTGAGCTTCGAGAGTAACCCTACTGATCGAACATTCTTAAGACGGATGGGGAGTAAACAGCCAGCGTGGCGTAGGAGAGGAAGCATTTCCCTTTTTTTCTACGGCGCAGCGAAAATGTATGCTTGCGCCTGCTGTTTCTTTTAGACGGCGCAGGGCGCTTGCTTGAATGTTCGTGTTGTTATGCATGTGTATAATAGTGCAATAAATTAATATTGTATTCTACTACACAAAAGATAGTACTTTCAAACTGATAATTAAAGCAGTCCGTGCAAAATTATTCCCTAACCATTCCAAAATATCAAAAAGTTAATACAAACGTCTTTGTGTTTTGCCGTTTTTTTTTTGCTCTTGAGCTACGGAATACTGAAATAACTAATACAAAAAATACCATCTGTTGACTTCAAACAAAATAACTTTTTAGAAAATGTTATAACTGCATGACTGTTTTTATAGTATATTTTGTTAACATATCTAAGATAAAAGATAGGGCTACCATAGATCACTCATTTGGCAACAACTGTTGTTGAATTATTACAAAAATAGCTTAGTCTTCTTCTTTTATAAATATGGTTTTCAATCGTTTTTTACGATTTACTTTGCCAATTTCAAGTTAGTTAATTCTTATACAGTCATTAGTCACTATGTACAAAGTCATGTCAGGTCAGACAGTGTCTTGAGTTAAGCGGTGGCTTCGTTACTCAAGCGCATCTAGTGAGATTTTACGGCACAATCATTTCTTTATGATTATTTAATTTATGCTCTTTTGCTGAACAAAATTAATATAATTCCCACCTAAATTAATCAATTTCACTCAATGTAAACACGAAATTCAATAACAGTGAAAAAATTCTTCATTCGAAATGGCGAAAAAACTCAAAAATATCTTAGCAACACAACTCTATAGGCATATCTCTAACTGTAGATAGCTTATTGAAATTGGTCATTCATTACTTATGTTTATGACATTGTCAATCGTAACAATAAAACATTAATACAAATTCCGCAATGGTATCTTAAATTAGATTATCTAACCAGAACAAGGACTATTAATCCATTATCAGACCAGTCGTAAGCGCAAGTAGGGTGATTATGCTTTAATTATGATTATGGCTATAGCCTTATTATGTCTACAACGGTTTTAAGTATCTTATTTTATTACTTACGATTTATATGGCATTCACTTTCATTAGAATTTTAATCTTAATCATTATTATTGGAACTTTAGTAAAAAGTATAAATGTAGGTCTTATTATAGACACAAGGACGGAAAATAATTCAAGTCAGAAAGGATTTAAAATTCGTCCCTTTCGACTCAAGATGACAAATGCGTTAGCTGATTGAGCTACTGAGGTTTCAACTGCTGTGGTGAAATTTAAAATTTCTTTCTTACAGTTTATGCGAGTGCACATTTTAAAATGACCAAAGTATCTTCACGCCCATATCCCCGAAGAGGTAGGCAAAGGCACAACCAGGGTACCCACGACTAGCCGAAGATACTGAGTCCCATAATGTGATAGCAAGCCTATCGTCAACCGGGCACATATCATATCCCGAGCAACATTTTTTTTTATTAGAAAATTGGAAAATCCAATCTTCTTTTTGTTGCCCGACCCGGGATTCGAACCCGGGACCTCATACAGTCAAGTCCAACAACTGAACCGCTAGACCACAGAGGCGATAGGATTAAAATGAC